>CAHIKZ030002003.1:0-65000 GCA_903632075.3 Acanthosepion pharaonis | reverse complement strand
CTAACTTTTTTTATATATTTTCAATTGTTCTTTGATTTTTTATATTGATTTTCTAGCTTTTATTCCCTATGGGTTCAATATGCAGGATTGATTGATTCTACTTTGAAACAAAATATCAAATGGTTGGCATAGGATAAGGATAACTCTGAATTTAAAATTATAAACAAATGGGTCGTTATAAAACCTTGTTTTATTCAGCTGTAAGAGGTCTCTGTATTCGTCCCTTCAAAAGTTATGATGGTCCTATAAAAATTTGTTCACCACTATATCAAATCTCATGTGAGCGAATGTCATCAAAAAATGGTTTTTTCAAAAACGCTATCTGATTTAACCCTTTATTGAAAATCCATCTTCAGCTTCAGTTAATATCTATATATATGCTATATATATATATATATATATATATATATATATTTGTACAGATTATTCCAGGAAGATAATTATCTCTTTCTCTTTTTTAATTACATAAATATATATATATTGTATATATATATATATATATATATATATATATAAATAATATAGATAAAATAATTTTCCTGCATTTAAATATATATATTATTAAATTCATATATATATATATTTATATATATATATATATTCATTTTTTCTTTGAATATACAAAATTTTAAAAAAATACTTTTTATTTCAATTAATTTTATGATCTGTATAAATTTAAAAAAAAAAACATTAATATAACAAATTTATTTTAAAAATATAATACAATTTTTGAATCAATGTAAATTTTAAATAGGTTTCGGGAAACTGTACATTAAGAAGTAATTGTTTACATTTGTATCTGAATTCTACAATACTATATCTGATAATAATATATACTCCTTTAAATTTTTATATCGTATATTATGGATATTTAATATGTATTCGTGTTTAAAATAATTTTTTGAAATGGGGTTATAGAATTTTTTTGAGATATTAAATAGTTAAACAAGTTTTTTGGAGAGAGAAACTATTTGAAAGAGACAAGAAATTATATATAAAAATAAAAATGAAAAATTAGCAAAAAAATATCTGTTTGCGTATAAAATAATTTAATGTTTAATCTAATATCATAAATGTATATTTACAGACATCAGTATATAATATTCACTTAAAATAATTACGACTTCAATTTCAGTTCGGTTTATTCGTGACTGACAATGGATATAGTTTATTCACTCAATGATGTTTATCAAATGAACAATTATACATTTAAACTAAATTCATACAAATCTTGGTGGATACTAAAAAATTATTAAAAAGTTTTATTTTGCTTAAATATTTGATTTAAATATCCGCATTGTAATAATTTTAAAAAATTTGTCCATTTTAAAATTTTAAATATATATATATATATATATATATATATATATATATATATATATAATAAAAAAATCATGTGTATTCATGTAATATGAATGCTTTATATCCATATTTTATCGATAAAACCTAAAATTAATGTACATTGGATTTACTCCAAATTTCAAAAGAATACTTATTATCACATGACCGACTTTCTTTCATTTTCTTATATTTTAATTTATGTTTTTCATTCATGTTAAATAATTGGTTTTGATGTAATTTGATATCAGCCATTTTTCAATGGCCATTTTTCTTTTATTTGAAATTTCTTTAGAACTGAATAGGTAGGAAGAGTCTATTAGCCAGCGTTTTAAAAAAATTTCTGAGATGAATGTTAATCATTTATATTGTCGTAAGAATCGATAAAAATTCCAAAATATATTTAAAAAAACATTTTTAAAATTACTCCAATCAGCTTTATTTTCGCTTTAAACAAACTTATTGATTCTGATTATAAAAGCATAACTTGTTTGAATTTTCATCAGTTAAATTATAAGATAATTTTCTTTTTTCATTCTTATTTTTTTTTTAGAATTAAATTGATTTTTTGTTCATTTTCATTTTAAAATTTTTCCGTAACAGATTTAATGTTTAGTATAATACTTTTTGAAAATTTGTAACACATATTGGCCCATTTTAAAAAATGTGTGTTCCATCAGTAATTATAAATATTTAAAAAATTATTTTAAAAAAAAAAAAAAAAAATTAAAATCATGGATAGAAAATTTGAAATAACTATTTAAATTCCCTTTTTGAATCAAATTTTTTAATTAAAATGCTGCATAGTTATATATATATATATATATATATATATATATATATATATATATATTATAAAAATAAGACGCCTCAGTTTATATATCAAAAAAGAATTGGATGAAAAATGTCATCCTATTTATATAGAGGTGAAGTTTCGAACAAGTTCAAAAAATTAGAGAATAATCAAATAAATTTGCAATGAATGAACAACAAACATATATTCCATAAATTATATATATATATATAAATATTTATATATACGTATATGTAAATTCTAAAAAAATTTGACAATATATATATATTTGTTAAAATATATATAAAATTATTTGAGAAATCAGGTAAAAAAAGAACAAAAACAAAAAATCAAAATTATAAAAAATGATAGATTTGCCTAGATTTGAAAAGAATTTTTAAGCCAAAAAATTAATCTTATTTAACATTCATAAAAAAACAAAAAATGTTTCAAAGTTTCTTCAAGAACCATATATAATCAAACGTATTTAATTTAAAAAAAAGGAAAAAAAAAAAAATCATTCATAAAAAATAAGTCTGTATATTTTATTATATATATATATATTCCATATTTATTATAAAATATATAAAAGAAATATATATATATATTATATATATATTTAATCTTATATTTATTATAAAACGCAGATTGTGTGTGTGTGTGTGTGTAACGTTTATATATTGGATCGGTTTTCCTACATTTTTCAACCGATTTCAACAAAACTTCACAGGACTACATAAAATTACCTTGTGGTGGTTCTAACAGCGCCAAAAATGGGAAAAATATAATTGTTTTTGCACAAAAATCAATTTGAAAAACACGATTAAGAGACATCGTGAAAATGGAAGGGGGACAACTCACATCAGGTTGTTTGTGTGTGTGGGTTCCTTTAAATATGGGATCGGATTTCCTATATTTTTCAGCCGATAAAACAAAAAAAACTTCACTTTTTTTTTTTTTTTTTGGCAGGTAGTGTTTCTTATTCTCTTGCACACTTTTTTCTTTATTTTTAACATTCCGAATGCCTTAAAAATTCCATTTACAAGACAATTTATTATAATAAAATTCTAATTCAATGGGAGACTCATAACGATTGAAAACAATGTTTTTGTTTGAGTTTGGGTTTGACCAATTCGTAAAAAAAAAAAAAAAAAAAAAAACTAATTAAGACATGCGTGTCCGTCAACCTTAAACAATAATCTAACGATCTCTACTGATTGTACGAATACAAACATCGGATAAATTCTTTATCTTTAGGGAAAGATAATGAAATCTAAACATACACAAGTCCTAACTAAAAATAATAACCGGAACGAAACTACTTTAAATACACATGGTGTCCAATTTTTTTTTACTGTATTCAATAAGTAAAAATCATAAATTGTAAAAAGATTATTATTACAAAAAGGCTACTAAATGAATAAGATTTGTTAGATCATAATTAATAAACCCAAATAAAGTTAATATTTTTTTATTAGAAACAACGAGTGGAAAATATATTCAAATCAGAATTCTAATTATGAATCACCACAAGCAAAATATGCAATTTTTTTTACTGTATTCAATAAGTAAAAATCATAAATTGTAAAACTAAAAGATTACAGAAAGGCTACCTACATTTTTCAACCGATTTCAACAAAACTTCACTTTTTTTTTTTTTGGCATGTAGTGTTTCTTATTGTCTTGCACACTTTTTTCTTTATTTTTACATTCAGAATGCTTTAAAAATTCCATTTACAAGACAATTGTTTATAATAAAATTCTATTCAATCGGTAGACTCATAACGATTGAAAACAATGTTTTTGTTTGAGTTTGGGTTTGACCAATTCGTAAAAAAAAAAAAAAAAAAAAAAAAAATAAGACATGCGTGTCCGTCAACCTTAAACAATAATCTTTGTCAATTTTATTTTTCAGTCTTTATGATGGTGGATACTTGATCTATCTCTTACTGTTATATCCCCGGGCAACGCCGGGCTCCTAGTCATTTTAAGGTATAACGGTTCAAAGAAATCTAACAGGGACAATTTTGAAATAAAACCGATTTAGCTCTTGAAAATATATTTCAATTGAAAACTTTGAGCCATAAGCGCCTAATTCCTATAAACAACAGCCACCTGCGTTAATGCAAAGCTCTTCATCTAAAATGAATTGATAATTTTAATTGGAATTATTTTAAATTTATATAAACCATATTATATTTAGGGACTTTCTTTCTTTTGGTATAAATATATATATCATTTGTATTCATATCCAGTTTTGAGGTATTAGATGTTGAGTCTCGCTGAGGAGATGTGATACAGCGAAACAGTACTGTCTGTTTGAATAAATAGCATATATATATATATATATATATATATATATATATATATATATTAAATATTATACATTGAATGAATTTATCATTGTTTTTCTAAAAGATGACCTTAATCCCAAAACTGAAAAAAAAGATAAATTTCAGATGGTAACAAATCTATAAAGGGTTGGTTAAACGCAAATTGAAATTCAGCTACTATTTTCAAAAACCTACATGTATAAACATTTTGTTTTTCATAAATCTTTTTGTACACATTTTTTGACAAACATACATATTATATTTGGGAAATATATATGTTCATTATATATTCAAAATTTAGTAGTTTAAAATTTCAAGTCCACAATTAATTCTGCATATATTATAAATCTGCCCTAGAAAATTTCGTCATTTTCTTAATACAAATTTTCCTAAATACTTTCAATCTAAGAAAAGACTTTGTTAACTTTTAAGAATTTTATTTATTTATGTCTTTAAGACGTTGAACAAAACATGAGTAAAACAGATATGCAACTTTCTTAATATTATCTTTTAAAAACTATTTTTTATTGTAGTATTTTATAATTTTTTTTTTTTTTTTTTTATAAAAAACACGCCCTTGATAATGGCTAAAAAATTTTATTTGTTCATTAGTATGCAGAATTTGGTGGAAATTTAACTTTATGTCCAAAAAGAGAGAGTTTAATTATAATTTCTAAAGAAAATTAAATATAATTTTAATTGCAGTTCAAATGAACATCTTTAACGAAATTTTATAAAAGAGGTACTTACATTTTCCCAAAAAAACAAATATATATATATATATATATATATATATATATATATATATATATATATATATATATATATATATATTATTTCCCCACTTCAAGATAACTCATTTATAAAAAAGCCTTTGAAACTGGAGAAATAAAATCAGGCTGGTTTTGAGATGGATTAAAAAGGAAGGAATCCATTCTAAACTCCCAAGTTTGGATAAATCCAATATTTTCTAGGTCAGTTTTATAACCGTTTTTTCACTACATTTAGCTATTTCTGACTAAAATTTTTTGCCGAATTTATGAAATGAACAACTCTCCTTCATCCCCGCTTATTTTCTTTACATTTTCTTAATAATTTAATAAAATTGTGCATATACAGAAACAAAATATATAACTTTATCATATGTCTGGAAACGGCGTCGGTCCGTTGAATGGAATTAAGGAAATTATAGAATATCATATGACGTTTTGAGGAACAAATTATTGGATTAAATGTTATGATTTTAAGTGAAAAATTTATTTTTATCCGTCGTTAGGCCTCAGAAAATTTGGAAACGGTCTTAACACAGAATTTTCTAATCAGATTCTATTAATGAAGATAACATTGTTCTTATTCCGGACCAATCCAGTCCACGGAAATATATCCCATCTGCAAAATTATGGCAAAGGGTCAAACTCTATTCCTTAACAATATAGTCACAAAAGAGATTAATCATATTATACCAGAGAATATTAGTTTAAATCCAGTTTGATGGGCTATGGATCGATAATTTATGTTTATGGATGGTCATTTCTTTATTTGTGTTCAACCGGATGGGCATATTATGGCTATTTGACTGCTTACTATCCTTCGTAGTGCAATGTATATATTTTTTTTTAAATCGGTATCACCCTATGCAAGATAGAAAAATATAAGACACAATATATTTACAGGTGAAATAGAAACAAAAAAAATAACAATGACCTTTCCAGTTTGAAATTTAGAGAAATCATGAAGACAGTAGATATTTGTCATTAAATTTTAATTTTTGAAGATTAAAGTTGGCTGGAAAAAAACTGGGCCGGAAGGGAGTTCCACAATTAAAAGATGTGCGAAAAATTAATACATTTTGCTATTTTTCTTTTTATGAAGACAAGGTAAAAATTACTATGTGGCAACATTTTGCCAAAATTTTTCGAGCCCACAACACAAATTTCATCATGCCTGTCGAGGATCAAGACAATTCATGGCATTTATTCCACCTGCTAACTTAATTTGAAATTCTAGAAGGTAATATGTAATGTTCTTATTGTTTATCTGACATTTTTTTTACATTTTCAAAGTTTTCCATTATTTTTAATTTAAATATTTTTACTTTTATTTTTTTAAACTAGTATTATTTAAAAAAGCATATGTATTAAATATGTTTCAAATAATCGAGCAATGGTTTCTATATTGATCAGTTGCAAGAACCTTGAAAAAGTAAGTTTCATAAGCTATACAATATATATATATATTCTTCAGCAAGACAGATTAATTTTGTGAAATGTTAAATAATAGCCCACCAATGTCAGAAAGATATATTCAGCAGAAACCATTTTTATAAATTTCAAAAAATCAAAATTGTAATATTGTAAAATTTTTAATAATTCTATTTGTATATATTTTTTTTTATGTATATTTTTTTTTTATTTTGCTAACTAGCTTCATGGCCTGGCAGGTAAGAAAATTCAATCAAAAATTTCAACTCATACGAAATTGGAAGGAACCAACTTAAAATATTTTTGACCTTCCTTTTGCCTTTAAAGGAGTGCCCAAACGTTGTTGCTGATGTTCATTACGGAGGAATATATCCAAACTTTTAGCGAATTTGATTCCCAAAATCCACTTTCAAAAGAGATCCAAAAGAAAAAGAACTGTAACAAAAAGAGGATTTAAAATCATCAGCCGAATTAGAAAGGCCCAAAAATGGAAAACATCTATTCTGATTGAAAAATGAAACTAAAAGGTTTTTCACACCCAACACAGTTTTGAATGGAAATCAGTTATTTTTTTTAGATTGAATGATCCAATCTTGAGAAACCATAGAGATTTAAATTTTTGAAAACAACGAATGATTTATCTGATTTTCCTTCTTCAGAAAACATGTTGTTAACATTCAATTATATAAATGTGGCCTCACGTGGCGAACAAAATCTAAAAATACTATTCGTGGCATTTTCGGCTCTTTTTCAGGCCAACGTTTCCAGAAAATGGCCAACAAGGTCATGAAAACTGCCGAAAAGGTTTTTTTCATTATTTCCAAAAAGGTGGATAGAAATGGACAATCCAAAGTCATTTGTTATAACAATCCTTATTGATCCATAAATTACGATTAAATATCATATTTTTGTAACGAATGCATCTAATTTTCACACACGCCCACAATACGTACACACATATTATCACAAAAGATATACAAATCCAGCCTTTTATGGATAAGCTCATTTTTTTATATGTTCATTAATGCATTGGAATAAATCTTAAAAACGCACAATCATTGAAATATAATATGAAAGATTTTTAAATCTAAGACTCAGAAATTAAATAAAATACAAAACATAAAATGAATTTCCTATTAAAATTTGTAAAGACGGCATTTTAAAAAATGGAAACAAAAATTTAAATTGTTGTTAACATCAGGAAGAAGAGAAGTGCAGTTCTATGAATGAAAAATGAGGATACCATTTTATTTAATGTGATCAACGAGGTTTTAGAAAATGGAAACAAAAAGGAAACTTATACTTAACATCAGAAGAGACAGTTTTAATTGTGAAAGGATTATGATAATGAGGAAGGAGGGGTTGAGAAAATATGAACAAGGACAGGACAGATTGATGCAAAAGGGTTCAGGAATAATAACAAAATGATACTTAATAAAATGAAGTAATGGATGGCGGAAAAAAAAAACAATAGGAAAGTTAGCAAGAAAATATCGTTTTTAATACCCTGAAGAAGGTGTAAGGGTTACCAATAAGAAATAATTTTCAGGTATGAATATCAAATGAACAACACTCAGATTTAGAAACTCATTAGAAAAAATTTAAATATTTTTATAATCGAAAAATTTTGTCTTTTATTAATGATTACCACCCAAAATTTCCTCCATTCATATTTATCCAAGCATTTAGGTTTTTAAAAATCATCATTTAATGATTATGGTAAATATATTTTTTTCCTAAAAAAATTCTGATTCAAAAATTTATAAAAATCAAGACAGATATTTCTGGAACCATTTCTCGAAAAGACAGTCCAATATAAGTGTCCTTTTTGATTCTATATTCATTGGAAATTTGCCCTAACATAGAATCTAACAAATCGATACAGAATCATTTGACATCAGACTTCTTTTGTTTTTTTTTTCTATTTATCAATTGTGCTCCGAAAAGCCATGCATTTTCGATTGTTTTAAAACACTTCATGAGTTAAACGTGATAACATTTTCTGGTATCTTACATTTGGACCCCTTCAATCAAAACGACTAAATTTAAAAAGGAAAATTCTTTTCCAATGAAGTGAATGTTATAGAAATAGTTATTATCTGTAACTCATTTTTTTTATTTGTTTAGACTGATAGCTATATAGAGAACTATTCAAAATTTAATGATCAATAGACAATCCAGATAAATTGATCTATAATTTTTCCTTTCTTTTGTAGATTTATGTATCACATCTTTATAATAGAAATGATGTTGGTAAACCCTTACGTGGGAAATGGATTTTCTGAATTGTTCTTTGGCGATGAAAAAGAATTAAAAAAACATTAAAGATAAACTAAATATTTTTATAAATGAATTTTATATATATATATAATTAAATATATTATAAATACGCTTTGATTTAATATTTTTTAGGCCAAGTTTGCCTCGAAACTACAAAAAACCAATTAAAGCAACATTTTTATTGTAGATTATTTTTTTGAAAAAAGCAAATTTTCATAATGTAATTTTGATTTTATTAAAGAAATCAGCATTTTAAAAGATTTTTTAAAAATTAATTTTTATTTTTAATTATTTTCTTTTATTAAAATAATTTTAAAATATTTTTTTTGTTTTTTTTCTTTTTCAAATGCCGCTATTTTTATTTAAAATTTCACTTTATTATCTTTAATTATTGATAAATTACATGTATTTTATTATAAAAAATTCTTTTTTCTGATGATGAGTTTTTAACTCGTCATTTTCGTCGATGTTTTTTTTTATTTTGTTTAGTATATTGAGTTTTTAGTAGAAATAGCAAAAAACCACATTTATATAATACAAAGGACACTAAGTTGTGGAAAGTGTTCAGCCTACGTTCTGAGGGGACACGTATTAAAACCTTCAAAGAGAAAACTTCCTGGCATGCAATTGTAGAAACACGCTATTCGGTTTCCTTCATAATAAATTATTTTAATGGATTGGATCTGTTTGATTCAAAACTGTCTTCGAATTCCGGTTTGTCTTTACCTAGAAATATTAATTGATGCTTTCAAATCATTACTCTCTTACCTATTTCATTTTATTTTCCTAAAAGAGTTTAAAATGTCCTTTATTCTTCGGATAATGAATTTTTTCCATAAAGCTCGAAATGAATCTCAATAAATATAAAGAAATTACTTTTTCCCCCAAAAATTTTTCAGACAAAGAATATATAATTCTGTTTCTTCCATTTTTTTTTTGTATAATTTTTGAATAAAACCCCTCACGGATAGACATTGTTAATAAGTTTTTCTCCTTCTCTCTTGGAATTTCATATTTGAGATGAAATTCCAGTTGTGAAAATTTTTCAATAACTGAGATGTTATGTTTTAAAGTGAATATTTTTGTCAATGTGTTTATATATTATATATATATATATAAATTTTTATATATATATACTAAAGGTCTAAAGTGATCCATAATAATTTAATCAGATTTTAAAGATGTTTTGTAAGTTCTGCCATTCACCAAAATTTTTATTAAAAATCAGGTGTCCTAACCTTCCAGATTAAATCAAAAAGAATTTTTGAATATATATATATTGTAGTAGTTCATATATATGATATATCGATATTATATAAACAAATATACCATATTCTTTATATTTGATAGATTTAGAAAATATGTTTTGATTTTATGCCTTTTCATTCGGATATATATATATATATCATATATATATATATTTATATTTATATATAAACGTATATATATTAGATATTTATTATCTGATTTACAATATATATACTTATATTTTCAAGTTTGAAGCAAAGAACTTTTCCAAATTATTTCAAACAATAAATGCTGCTTTTTTTTTGGAATTGGTGTTTTGATTTGGAAATATATTTATATTTTTTATGTTTATAACATAAAAGCAAAGTTTTATAAAACAATGAAACTTTATATATATATATATATAAAATTAATGGTAAATATTTATATATCTAATTCTTGAAATCAATTACACAAAAATAAATATTTTGTCATAAAAAAATTATGTAAACATTTAACGGATGTTTAATGTTGAGTATTTTTTTGCTTTGTTTTCATATTTACATATTCATAAACTGAAATTACATTGTATTTTGTATTATATAACTTATAAATTAATGCGCATTACACTTACAGAAAACGTATATAAAAATTTATTAAAACTTTTTTTTTTGCCTTATTTGCAAATTATACTTTTATGAACTTTCAAAGCAGAAATGAGAACATTAACTAAAAATCAATTTAACAATGAAATTTATTGCTTTTTTAAAATTTTATTCTCAATTTTTACTTTATCATTTTTTCATTATATATATTTATATAATATATTTTAAATATATTTTTATTCTATTTAAAATAATATACATTTAATGACTTGTTTTTTTTTTAAAGTGCTCAAAAATCAGAGACATATGGTAATGTAAATATAAAAGTTTAACAATTTAATCAACACTCTATTGCGACCTGTCCTTTCGATTGCGTCTAGCATGAAACAATTTATCCCTTTGAAGTAAAATACATATATCTTCATAAATTATAAAATATGGGTCTGTTTAATGATAAACAATTTTTTTCAATTAATTTTTTTAAATTTTCTTTTCATTATTGTTATTCAAATTCAATTTTTCGGCACCAATATATAGCACTGACATTCTATCCGGTGCCGTATTAAATTATGAAGGAAAATACCATTTATGTAAGGAATTGTTTCACAGAAAATTCAAATCATTTTTTTTTTCCTAACAAATTTTTCATTCTTATTCTTTACTATTCAATATAAATTTTCACTAAAATTTGTATATCTATAGAAGTTCTGTTCCTGTCGGAGGATTTATTTTCTATGAAATTTCAAATTTTCTCTTCAGGCCATTAAATGTTGTTAAATACAAATTTTTTTATAAACAGAATATTTACTTCTGAAATAAATTTTTCTATAAACATTAAATAAACATAAAATATATTAAAAAAAATGAATTTTCTTTTATTTTCTTGGTATATTTGGATACACACAAACACTTGTTCATATATATATATATATATATATATATATATATATATATATATATATATATTTATATATTATGTTGAAATTATGAATTTTGACTAATCAAAATTAAAAAATTCATTTATTTGAAGAATCCTCAACAGAACACAAATAACATTGGTCTCAAAGATATGAATCCAAACGGAGAACTTCTAACACAAACATTACGAAACTTTTTTTATTTTTTTTTATAAATACATTTGTAGGCAAATATTTTTGTTTTTCTACAAAAATCTGCCCAATATAATTGAATCCAAAATTTTTCTTTAACGATTTTGTTATTAAGAGTTTTATTCTTTTAACAAAATCTGAATTCCATCCAAATTTTTATTAAATTTTTCAAAAACGATATAAAATATAGAAATTATTAAAAGGATTTGAATAATCATAATTAACACACACAACATATACACACATATATATATATATATATATATATATATATATATATATATATATATATATATATATATATATAAATTCATGAATTATTCACACAAAAACTAATGCAAAGGTTAATGATTTAAATGGCGAGACATCCATCATCGCAAACAATTCAAATAGTACACAAAAACCTCCAGATCCGTTATGAATGAATTGATCCTTGTTTATATAAATTTCTGCCGTATTAGTTGTTATTTTTTACTACAAGCTTTCGTCTGTTCCTACAGACATCTTCAGGTATATAATAGATGTTGTTCTTGTTTTTTTCTCTTAGTAATAAGAGGACATCGAAAATATATGTGTTGTTGTATCCGAAATGCTATTGAAAATGAGTTATTGTGTTTTTGAACGCGCCAAAGCAACGCTGAATTTGATTTTAAATTTTTTTTTAAAGTAACCGCGTTTATACCAAATATGGTGATGAACAAATTTTTTACTGGTAAATTTTCTGTCAAAGTGGCATGAACTATATTGTTCAATAATTACATCTATTGTCGCAAATATTATTTAAAATATTGGATTTTTTAAACTTCATTGACTAATTTCATCTCAACATCAAGAAAATTCCAAGGATTAGCCTCAAAATTCACAAGGCACAATATGTTTATATTATTAAATGAAATATGTTTAAATGAATATATATATATATATATTCCCCACATATATATATATATATATATATATATATTGATAGATTAAAAGATATAAACAAACAACGAAATTAACAAATTTTCTATAATATAAATCCATAACGCCTTATTATTAAAATATATTGGCTTATATATTTAATATATATATATATATAATATATATATATATTATAGATCCATAAATTTATCTGTACAATTCCAAAATTCCTTGAGGATTCTAAGAGTCTGATTTTTTAGCTTCTGTTTTTGAAACATGAGAACTTTTATATAGTGATGCAATCATATTTTTTAAAAACATAATTTAATTTTAGGCTCTACTTATGCATTGAGCACTTTAAAAAAAAAATAAAAACAAAAATACTAAAGAATTTCGGATTATTTACCTAATGGTTCTTTCCTAATTTTCTATATATTTTATACACACATATATATATATATATATATATATATATATATATATATATATATATATATATATATATATATATATCTGTGCATATCTTCATTCAAACATATTTTCTTTTATCTTAATATATCTATATTTTGTCTAAATCATTAGAAATTATAATAAAAAAACTAAATATTAAATCCAATCTCCTTTGCATCTAATTTAATGAATTCATATATATATATATATATATATATATATATATATATGTATATATGTATGTGTGTATATGTGTGTGTAATTATGTGTGTGTGTGTATTTAGGCAGTAATCCATCTTTTCATGCATTTCATTGAATACGACAGACATGGTGATTTTATTTAGTTTTTTATACAATTTCTCATGTGATTCAATTTTTTTTTTTTCTGATGATAAATTATAGAAAAACTGTCTGAATATTCTTTTCATCCGAACGTTTTCGTCTATACATTTATCAAGGATTTTAAAGCCCATTAAGGAATTGTATTCCTAATAAATCAAAATCGTAAATACATTTTCTGTAGGTTATACTATATATTTGACACGCATATATATATATACTTTTCATATAGCTCAATTAACAGTTATCCATATATCTCAACCTTGATTATGGCTAAATATATAACTCATGAAAGTGATCAGAATGTAAGAAATATTATATATTTTATAATAATTTATCCATATAAAAAAAAAATATTTTCAAATGATAAATTTATAAAAGATTAAATCAAAATTCTTTTGTCTGCTGTATTTCGAATGAAACTTTTATATATATATATATATATTTATATATATATATATATATATATATATATATATATATATATATATTAATCGGTATTAATATATATCACAATATATATAATTACATATTTATATAGCCACTAGCTATTGGTTAAAGTGTGTGGAGGAATTACGAACAGAAACTTAGTAATGAGGGGAAATGAAAATTTCAATCAGGAGGCAATAGATTGATGATTCTTTTTTATTTAAATTTTTCATTCACATAAAGTTGGTTTCGAAAGGATGGAGATGGGAATGTGTCCCAGAAGTGTTAAATAGAAAATGCGATAAATACATCTAGGTAGGTCATGTGCAAATTAATGAGATCTCGCTAGCAGTCAAATTTTGCCATTAAATTAACAAAATCTAGGTTCCATAGACTTTTGCTTAAACAATTGCCCTTTTTCTATTTTATTGAAAAACCTCACAGAGAGCAAAAATAATATTTTGGTGGGAAATCAAAACCAAGCCGAGATAAAAAACCAATAATATAATTTTAAACTTATAGGTTTTTATATGGAAGCTGATAGATTATTGTCTTCAAACAAGTTTTGTATATATTCATTTTGGATTGCAGTAATTCTTTTGAATTGCATTTGGTTTAAATTAACATGAATTTATATATATATATATATATATATATATATATATATATATATATATATATATATATATATATATATCTTCTTCCCGCATCATTCATTTTGGGAGTTTCAGTTTATGTATATGTATGAATGCAGTTTCTTTAATTTTATATAATAATGCAATGCTAACTGGCAATTTCAAGAGCTGTTTTGTATTGGATTTAATGTCATCTGCTGCAAACAAAAAGAAAATATATTCGACAAGGCTATTTACCGAGACTTATCTTTGCATTCCTTTTTTATCACCAGAATATATCGCGTCTGATCTACTGAAGTTAAGAAAGATTTATAAAATAATAAAAAACCAAAAACAAAAAAAAACATTTCAAGGCAAAAATACACATATATTTCTTTAAAGATGACTTAGTCAATGTAAACATTCTAATGTAAACATAACGAATTTATTGCCTGCCGAGATACATACGAAGTCATGGACGCTTTTTTGCGCGAGGAGAGCGAACGAAGGTACGCTTGGATGATTATTGAATAAAAGGATTTAGAAAGACAACGAGAGCTGACATGGGATTCTACGAGATAAAATTGCAAATTATTTACTGAAGCTTTTGCGACCGACATTAGCATTAAGCGGGACTAAAATGGGAAATAATCTTTTCTGTATTTGGGATTTTCTCGAGGTATATTTTTTTAGTAATTCTTACATGTTGACTGGCTTATAATCTCTTTCTTTCTATAGGATTTTTAAAATGTCTACATTCAGAGTATCGCGTATTCATGGCAATAAGTTTTTTATGATCGCATGATTATATCCAAAGTTTAGGTAGAATTTGTACATATATCCATATTCATTTTATTTATAACAGTCTATCTATCTATCTATCTATCTATATATATATATATATATATATATATATATATATATTCGGGATTATCGCATTTTCATTGCATTTACCTTACAATCAGACTATATCCATATCTTCTTCAGCTGTTCTAATATGTCGCTTATCTGCATTAATCTTTTCACTGTTATTTATCTATCTACCAATTACTTTCATAATTATGTATCTATCGTTTCCATTGTAAATCAATATGAACATATATATATATATATATATATATATATATACATATATATATATATATATATATATTCGTGATTATTGCAGTCTCTTTTAATTTATATACAATTAGCGTATATCCATATATTCTTAAGTTCGATTATATGTTTATGATCTGTCGTTATCTGCATTATTCTTTTCATTGCTATCTATCTATCTTAGTATCTATTCCTCTATCTATCTATCTATGTATCTTCTATCTATAGCTCTATAACGTGTTTGTATCTGTCTGTCTATTTCCATTTCTATAACTGCCTACCTTCTCACGAATCCCCTTTATATATATATATATATATATATATATATATGCTGAGAGTACATTTATAAACATGTACACACACACACAATATATATAAAATATATATATATATATATATATATATATATATACGTGTATGTGTGTGTGTGTGTGTGTGTGTGTGTGTGTGTGTGTGTGTGTGTGTATATTATCTATTAAAACCATTTTAATACAAATTATCGTGCTAATGTTTATTTATTAAACACCATATTTATTTATCCTCGTCTGCTGACTTGAATATTCGAGAAATCCGACTAATAATAAAAAATAATTAAATATACTCTTAAATAAATAAACGGAACATCTACTCAAATACGGGTATCCACTAAAATAACTTTTAAATTTATGAAATTTTCTTCCTTATATGCCGAGTTCTCTCTGAAGTAGGCGTCTATGGTTCTCGAAACTTTACTGTCATTTATAGCCTCGTATTAAATTTTGTCTTTTTGTTATTTCTTCAATACCTTTTGCCGCCATCCATTAACTCAAGTTCACTAAATTATGCGATGTTTTCTTCTCATCAGATTTTCCAATCTTTCCTTCCTGATTTTCCATCCCAGAAATTTAAACTTCATTTCTGTATAAGTACTATTTCAGTCCCACCCTATTATATCCCCTGTAATATTTTCTGTATTTACCTTTTTGTCTATCTATAATATATTACCCTATTCTAAAAGTATCATATTTTTAAAGTGTATGCGTTTATGTGTGCACATATGTGTTTGATTATAATATATTTCTTTCTCTCTGCTTTATACGTATCCTAACAACCTCATGCCAATGTACGCTTTCTGTGATAATATATATATATATATATATATATATATATATATTATAAATTAATTTATTTAAAATATGTTTTTTTTTCGCTACACAGTTCTAACCATGTTTCAAAAATGGAAGCTAAAAGCCACGAATTTAATTTTGCAATTAAATTAAAGACATTAGTTCCATTTCATCCTCAAGCAATTTTTGGAGTCTCTGTTAATTTACATCGAGCACTATTTTTTTAAAAATAAAAATATCTATAAGAACACCTATTTATGTATCTTTGCTGTTCTTTATATATATATATATATATATATATATATATATATATATATATATATATATATATATATATGAACAATTTCTCAAATTCAGTATATGTAGAAAATACAATATGTATAAATGTAAAGAACAATAGTAAAACTGTCATTAACCGACGCCTTACGTCCAATGTGGACTTTTAAAAATTTAAAATTAAATTAATTATTAAAACAAAGTAACTATTAACAACAAAATAAAATGCCCATAGCAACTGGAAGAATTTAGAAATTTATGTATTGTATTAATATTGTCAACTTAAAATTACGTCAAGTACAGTCATCTCTGGAAATATTGTTTATATCTTTGTGATGACGGATTCAACCATCTTCTTTTGATTTCTTGCCTACGTTTGCTTGGGAGAGTAGGAATTCTGTTAGGAAAGGTGATATGGGAAAAAAAAAAACCTGGGCGTAGATTAAGATTAGTTTAATATTCAATGGCGGCACTCTCGAGGATTTTCCTTCTTAGTGAGTTAATGTTTTTTTTTGTTTTTTTTTTTGTTTTTTTTTTATATGAGGGTAGCATTTTTAAAATCAAAGTTGTGGTGGAATTTATTTCTATGTATGACTAGTGTATTAATTAAGTTGGTTTTTTTTATTTTTTGGGGGTTTTTTTTGTGAAATCTCCTTTATGTCCATAGATGCGTTTTTTTTTTAAATTTTTTGATTGTTTCTCCAATATATTGGAAGGAAGAGTTTTGGCTATTATTTTACAAATGCCTGCTTCAGAAATATTATTGCTTTTAGTGTTTGAGGATCTGATTATATCTGATGTATATATATATATATATATATATATATATATATATATATATTTATATATATATATATACTTTCTGAGAGAGAGAGAGAGATAACAATATGTCATTTTTTTTCGTATAAAGAACAATTATGGAGGAATTATGTATGAAAAAGTGGATAAAAGATTTCATGTGACGCGTTTCATCTTTTAGAACTTGATCGGACTACGTTTGTTCAGGTTGATGAGATTGCAAATGCACACAAACAAGAGACGCTTGCCATTTTAAATTAAAAAATAAAGTAAGTTTTTTTTTATATATATATTGTTTAAAACATATAATCGAAAAAAAACATGTAACATTCTTTTTATTTTGCTTCCATCATCTTTGTTAAGTATAACATATATTTAATCAGATAATAGATTGCAAAGAATTGTTAAATGTCATTTTGAAAGGACGCAAATTTACTGCCATTTTATTAAAGCACATTCTAAACATTTTCACTGTAGTAAATTGTTTTCTCTTTAATAATTTTTTTTAAATCAAAGTCGCAATCAGTCTACTTATGGTGAGAAACTAATACGTTGTTTCGTTTTTTTACATCTCTTTTTGGTGTCCATATAATCTTCTATTAATTCATGTGTGTTTTTATGATCATTAATATGATATACTAAATTCCTCCTTCAAATGTTGAGACTTGTTTGGCTTAATATTGATTAGGTATTTTATCGTTTTAAATGCAGATGAAACATCCACTGTGCCGTGTGTACACTGTACTTTATTCGAACTATTGACACATGGCAGAATGGAAATGATAAATGTTATTTCCAGTGACAGAACCTCAAAAGTGTGAGTTCAATACCTGGTTAAGGCGGTGGAGAACTTGGAGAAAAATTTCATAAACAGGAGACAACTGATAACTGGCATCGATTAGACATGGCATATTTACTAGAACAGTCTACCCCCAGTGAGCGAAAAAAAAATAAACAAAATTCGACATTCCAACTACCTGAAGAAAACGTAAAGCGTAAAAGATCCAAAAAAACAGTGGCAAAGCGTATTGCGAACCGAAACATTGTAATAAATATGGCGATAAAGATGAGAACAATAGTCCGAATAATGTAAATTGTTACATTTTACCTCATCTCAAAAATATAGACAGATACTGAAAGGCCGAAACGTTGTAATAAATATGGCAACAAAGATGAGAACAATAGTCCGAATAATGTAAATAGTATATATAATACCTCATCTCAGAAATATTGACTGATTCTGAAAGGCCGAAATATTGTAATAAATATGGCGACAAAGATGAGAACAATAGTCCGAATAATGTAAATAGTATATATAATACCTCATCTCAGAAATATTGTTTCAGATACTGAAAGGCCGAGACGTTGTAATAAATATGGCGACAAAGATGAGAAATAGTCGAATAATGTAAATAAAATATATAATACCTCATCTCAAAATATAGACAGATACTGAAATCCGAAACGTTGTAATAAATATGGCGACAAAGATGAGAACAATAGTCCGAATGATGTCTCTAATAAATTTTCTAATACCTCATCTCAAAAAATATACACAGATACTGAAAAAACAACTTTTTTTGTAATAAATATCAACATTGAAAAGAAACAATAGTCCGAATAATGTAAATAGTATATATAATATCTCATCTCAGAAATATTACAGATACTGAAAGGCCGAAACATTTTGTGATAAATATTTTTCCAAACCATTAAAATGAGAACAATAGTCCGAATAATGTAAATAGTATATATAATACCTCATCTCAATAAATATAGACAGATACTGAAAGGCCGAAACGTTGAAAAATTCAAATATGATTAACAAAATTTGAAATTATTGAGTCCATTTAATATATTCTATATATATATATATATATATATATATATATATATATATAAAATATATATTTAAAAATATTCATTTTATATTTGTAAAGGGTATATGTTTTCGAAAAAAATAAAATAAAAACTGTTTATATTTTTAAATTTTTTATCAAATATACGATTCTTTCTATCTAGATACATTCCGTTTCAATTCATTTATATTTGCGTCATTATCACCGAAATCAAATGATCAACTTTTTCTTTTTAACATAATTTTGACATATAATTTTGCATCGGAACGCTTGTTTTTTAAACGATACCGACCTGGGTGTGTCTGGCAATGGCTCTTTAATTAATAAATTTAAGAATTTATAATTAATACAGTTTTAAATGATAAATTATAAAACGTCTTTAATTTAGAAAGAAGAAGAAAAATATTTTTTTTTAATAATATTATTTATAGCGTTTATGCAATAATTTTAAAATTTATATTTTTTTTATCTTATATATTCATGTTTATTGTTTATTTTTTTGTTCTATTTTAAACACTTTTCCTCTTTTGTCTAATATTTATTAATACATAAATTATATTTATACAAATATTTAATATATGAACAATGAATTAAAATAGATGGATAGAAAATCGTTGAGATAGGAATATACTTAAAAATAAAGGAATGATTAAAATTAAATGAATGAATAATATAGATTTGTTTACTAAAAAAAATAGAAAGATAACAGAATGAAACAGAAAGATAGATAGATAAAATTATATCTCATTATATTCTTATATTATATTATATATTAAAACCTGAAACAGATAATAAAATAGAAGACTATAATCGTTGTTAATATAGATAGAAAATGATACTTTTCTATATATAGATAAGTAAATAAAAGATTGATTGTATATTGCATTGAAATAGATATTAGATAGATAATAAAAATGTAAATAAACTTAATTTTCATACATATTAAAATTTCTGAAAATATATATATATAAACAATGTATGTGATATTATGTGTGTGTTGTGTCCAGACTTATTGGATATGATTAAATATTTAAAACAAGGATGTTAAAAAAATTTGAAAAACCATTTTTTTAAACGTGTATAAAAAGAAAAAAAGATTGATTTTCATTTAAGTCTTTTCCAGAATGGTAACATCAATCAATAATTCTTAAAAATTTTATCATATTCACCAATTTTTTTAAGTTATAATAGATAAATAGATATATATATAGTGATTTCATTTATTGTTATTTAACAAATTTAAAAAAAACATAGATAATCTTTAGTGATGAAAAAACATTGAAAATATTTAAATATATAGATATATATATATATTTTATATATATATTCAACAATAAAAAGGTCGTATAAAACGTATTAATGAAATTTCTGTCTCATTTTTTTTTAGTAAAAAAATATAACACATTTTTCCCAATAATCAATTGATTACCGTCAGTCAATTTTAACCCGTATTTTTCAGCGGATTCATATTTCTTGTTCAAAACAATTTTCAATTAAATTAAAAACCTTTTAAAAAATAACCCTTAAATTCTCAATGAATTGTCCCAAATTTAAGCCAAATATGAAAAAATTCTTGGTTTGATTAAAATACACAATTCTTTATCTGTTTGCAAATTTAGTAAATATTCTGAGAAGTTTATACCAAAACTTTCCATTTAAAAAATCTTCATTTCAGATATTGACCAATAAGTTTAAATATTTGTCATGAACAATTTATAAAATAACAATAAATAAATTCATTAAAATCACAACACAAAACCAATAGCAAAAATTCCAAAAAATTAAAATTTTTATATTTATATAAATAACCAATTTCCTTTATATTTATTTGCTTGCAGAAAGTTTCTGTAAATTTAATTCCTGAAAGAAACTTTTAAAAAATTTAAAAAATCCATAAGAATAAGAAGGACTTTGTAAAAATAAAATCCGCATTTAACATATTTGAAATATAATATCTCAAGCATTAAATATTGTTATTCATATAAAGTATATTTCAAAATATATATAGATATTTAAAATATTCCAAATCAGTCAAATTATAAATGTATTTTTATTCTATATTTAGCCAACAAATCATGTCATCATGCAGAAACCATAAATAAATTTATATCCAATTAAATAAATATCTTCTTAATTTTTCAATTTCCGAAACAAATGTTATTTGATAACATTAAACTTCCTTCTGTTTAAAATATTTTAAGATGAAAAACAAGCTCTAAATTATTAAAATATAAAACTATTCCTTTTGATATATTAAAATAAATTTAATTGAATATAAAAAATTAATTAATAAATAAATTAAAAAAATGAAATTGTTCAAACGGAATTTTACTTATATAAATAATTTTATTTTTCTAAATTTCCTTTTCTTTTATATAAATACATATATATATATATATAATATATAATTTATAAATGTTTCAAAAAAATAAATTTTGAAATATTTAGACCGAAATATCCATAATTTTCCATTTAATATTAAAATCAATTTTTTAATTCAAATAAATTTTTTTTTAAAAATTAATTGTAATTAAATATCTAAAATTTAAAAACATATTTTATATATATTTATATATATATAAATATATATATATATATATATATATATTTATATATATTTTACATTTTTTGTATATATATATATAATTTATATTATAATTCATATATATAGATAAATTTTTTATATAAATTTTTATATAAAAAATATCAATTTAAAATAATTATTTTCTATATAATATATTATATTTTATTTTTATTTAAAAAAATATTTTTCTGTGTTCAATTTATAAAAAATATGTGATATTGCCATTTATTGAATATTCTGTTAATAAATTTGAGGAATATATCATGTTTTTCTATAATATATATAAATTTATATATATATATATATATATATATATATATATATATATATATATATATATATATAATATTTATATATATATATTTTCATTTATATATTTTCATTAAATAATATAGACAAGTGTTGTCTATTTATTTTATGTAAAATTTTTTTCATAACGTCTGATAAGTTTAATAACATTATCATTGAACGAAGAAAGAAATTCACAATATTGATCCATATTTTTTTAATATCAATCTAAGCTTTCGGCTTACATAAGCCATTATCAAAGATGTCAATTACAACATATTTAAACAATATACGGACAAGACAGTGATGATAGTCTGTCAATTTTTACATAGATGATTTCTAAGCAACGATAAACACGTGCATATAAGACGCTAGAAGCGAAAATCGCACCGCATCTCATGACGTCACATATGACCAATTTGAGAGTGAATTGAAAGTATGAAGTATGGAAAGCCGTTGGTATAAACCAATGGCTTCTTTTATAATTAAAAATTATAGACATTTAAAATATTTGTAGAGATTCCATAATTGATTTTTTTTTTAGGTTGGGTTTCAACTGTTTAGATGTATAATGCTTTTAAGGATTTTTTTTTGTCTATTGTTTTCATGTCGAAGTCCAAAATGTGTTTTTTTCGACAGTATTTTTAAAATTGTGTTTGCGGGCAGGCATGTTGTTTTAAATGCCTAAAATGTTAGATAATTTCATTCAAATGTAGTGTTTTGTCGTAAAGCGAGTTTGTTAAATTACCAAATAAATATTTATTTAAATCGTTGGAGATTGTAATTTCCCAAAATGGTTTTATTTTATTTATAAACTATATTTTTTTTTTTATAAATATATAACCGGGGATAAATAATCATTTTAAATTATTTATTGGATATATAGATTTAGTGTAGTATATGATTAATTTAATTTTTTTTTCTTTAATATCTGTTTGTTGATATATTAGAATTTTTTAAATTTTTAGTATATTTTCATCTTGTTTATAATTATATGCATTTGATTACGATATAGGAGATTAATATATTTGAGATCAGTAGAAGCAATTATGTACAATTTGCTTAGTATTGAGATTTCTAAGAAAGCATCTTATTTGTTCATCAATATATAGTTTGGAAAGCTTTATTAATAATTCATTGTTTTATTGTTTTATATTCTTAAACAAACTGTAAAAAATTTGTTTTGTTTGAATTAAATATCTGCACGATTTATTACAAGTTCTTTTAAATTGCTATATGTAAAATTTATCATTCAATGTATTTGGACATTTTTCATTGAATTTATGATCTTAAATTTTTTGATATATATATATATATATATATATATATATATTTATATATATATTTCTATAAATTATTCAATTTAAAAATCGGATTACTAACAAAAAACAGAAAATGTCACATATATAGAATATTTAACAAAAAAAAAATAAAGGAAAAAATTAATTATTTTTAATAATATTTGGAAATTCCGTTTTTTTAATTTGAAGACGGTTAACGTTTTTACCAGAAACACGTGTAGTAAAATTATGTTTTAAAGCATAATATATTTTTTCTAAATAAATCCACATTACAACCAAAAACGTTTGTAATTTGGACCTCTCTTCTCTTCTTTTTTAATATACATACTTTTCTCTCGTTGGAACCACTACAACATATTTCTTTATATATATATATATATATATATATATATATATATATATATATATATATATATTGTATTGCATTATAATTGTTATTATGCTGTTATAATTTTTAAATTTATAATCAAATTTTATTTAGAATGTTTTAAAAATATTTATTTATAAAAACAAAAATTTTTAAACAGGTTTCTTTTTAATTATATTTTATAAAATAAAATATATTCGGTTATCAATTATTTTACAAATTCATTTTTTTTTTTAAATTTTAAACCATTGCGCTGTGAACGTGTAAGAGGTAAAAAAAATTTGAATTGAACTATATAACTAATACATTTGTATATATAATTATCTCAAAATCTAAGGCTTCATTTAAATCAGAAATTATAGCTCATAACATTTATGTTACGTTGGGCCTTTGCATGCATTTTGTTGGCATGAGGTGCAATATTGAAAATTATTATTTAAAATCTGATGGAACGCATCAAAAGTGTTGCTTTTCGAATCTTTTCGCTTTTTAAAAACAAAACTATGGTCACTGATATTTTCCATTACAATATATTTAATGTGTTCTATATAACTAGAATCCATTAAACATATCAATATAACGTATATTGATAACAGTTGAGATCAACTTTCAATGTCACGATTTAAATTTTTAAAAATCATATATGTTGTAATTTTTTTTTTTTTTGAAAAAAAATTTATTTGAATTTTATTTTCCTATATATACGTATATATTATAAATATAGAATTGTTGTAAATATATTTTTGATAATAACAATATAAAATAAAATTCAAATTATTTTAATTGTATTGTATTCTTATATATTTTGTGTATATAAAAAAATTGATAATCATTGGTTTTATGTTTTCAAAGGAAAATATTTGAAAAATAATTCCCTTGATATCAAATATTATATATAATATATAATAAATTATATAAATTTTCATGAATTACGGAGAAAACATTTTTTCCGATTATTTGGTTTCAATTTTTATGGATGTTATATTTCAGACTTTTAATTATTTGTTTTATTTTATATAAATATTTATTATTTTTATATATATAATTGGTTTAAAATTGGAAAATTGTTAAAAATGCTATTCGGTGGAAAATCGATTGTATCGATTTTAAAATTTTAAAAATGAAATTTTAAGAATAAAAATTTACTATAAGGGAAAACTTCATAAATTTAGCAAAAAAAAAATATTTAAAAATATATATATATATATTTATATTCTGAAAAAATTCTCTAATTCAGTATAATATATGTGATATTTGATATATATATATATATATATATATATATATATAAAATATATATATATATATATTTATCCATAAACATATTCCTGTTCTCATGTGCTTTTTCTTTTATAATTTATTTTAAAGATAATTTTTTAATGAAATTAAATCATATAAATATTATAAACTTATTAATGTTAATTTAATTTTTTTTGAATTATACCAAACTATTAAAAATTTATTTTAATTTATAAATTAATTTTTTTTCTTTCTTGTGGAAATATATAAGGAAATATAAAGATAGGAAAATATATAATATTTTAATTATCATAAAAAAAATGTATTTTAAGAGAATTAGAAAATGTAAAATATAGATATATAAATATTAATATTACAAAAATAAATTGAATTTAAATTTTTATATATATATATATATATATATATATCTAAGTATAAGAAATTTCCGTTTAAGATGGAATTTTATAAATTGCAAAATATTCAAATTTCTTATAAAAAAAATATTTCAAAAAATGAATATTGAAGGAGAATCTAGAAACAAGGGAAATTATAATAAAGAAAAAAGAAAAAAAATAGAACTGGACGTTTTTAAAATCTTTAAAGAAAGAAAAAAAAAATAAGTTTAATTTGTAAATTCAATATTAAATATAAAATATATATATATATATATATATATATATATATATATATAATATATATATATATATATTATCATATTGTAAATAAATATATACAAAATATATATTTAATATATATATATATATATATATATATATATATATATAATTAGAATTATTTTTGTTTTTAAAAATTTTCCTTCGCTACATAAGAGTTCTCATGTTTCAAAAACTAGTTTGTAAAACCTCAATATAATTATTAAAAATTAAATTGAATTAAAGTATCAAGCCCTGTTTCATCCTCAAGAGAAAATTTAGGAATAACCAATCTTGAAATTTACGCATCTTTATAAGCATGTTCATTCGTAAAAATAATTAAAAGGAAACGGCTGGGGCGATTTTTGGTAAATGCCTAAAGATAATTTTTATCCACATATCATCATGATTCGGAAAGAGGTAAAATTTAAACAATACCCAAGTTATGATATAAAATATCCATTTTCAAAGTGAATGATGGCATCCATGTCCCTTTCCATTTGTCTGGTCAGTCACATTTAAAAGATTAGCTTTTGGCACCATAATATGTCGTTAAATGTCTTTTTAATTTTGTTTTATTTTTTTAATTTATTTATTTATTTTTTTTTTTCTTTAACTGTTGTTTCGTACTTTAACGCGTCGCACTGAAATACAATTTGTTTTTTTGACGACTTCAAAAGGGTTTTTCTATCTTATGATTGGGTTAATTTTAAAAGATTTATTAGACTATGAAATTTAATTTTTTTTCTTTGCTAATTATTTAATGCGAAAATTTGTTGATGTCGACAAAAAACCGTTAACTCATGTCTATGATTTAATACATTTTCATTATTTAGAAACTTCATAATGTGTAGTTTTTCATGTAGGCATAAAGGACATGGGTCATCCCAGGTTTTACAAGTTCTATGTTTCTTTTTATTATTTTTCATTTTACTTTTGGTGTTTTATTTATTTCTTTTAAATGCCAAAAATATTTGGACAGATATGTCTGATTTCTATTTCTAATATTATAGAGGGAGCTTTTGTGTTGTCTCCATCTAATTTTAAATTCATTCTTCGCTGAACCAATGTATATCCTATCAGAGTTAGGACTCTCACTGGGTGAGCTAGTGCATTGGCATACCACAGATTTTTGTGCGGCATTTTTTTTCCAACGGGCAGTCTTCAGGGTTTCTACAATCACATAATTTTTCATTATTTTTTGTCTTTTTTAAACAGTTTTTTTAATTTGTTTTTTACTTTTACAATTGTTTGAATTTCCCAGGATTTTATTTTTTTTTTTTTTATGATTCTTTAAAAAATTTTCAAAAAAATATATAATATATATATATATATATATATATATATATATATATATATATATATAATTATATTCAAAAATATTTTTCAATTAAAATGTAAAACACAAAAAATATAGAAAATTGAACGAATTATTTTTATTGAATTTTAAAGAAAATGAACAATAAAATAATCGGAATTTTAAAAGGTCGAAAAATTATAATGTTGGTATTATTTTTTTATTTTTTTTAAGATCGTCATTCATTGGGCAGTGTGAAGCATTCCCATTTAAATAATATTTCAATTTTGTAAAAGTTTCTAAATAAATTAAGTGGAATTAGAACTTTATTCCTGGGCCAATGCCAGTTGACGTGTTTTTCTTATTTAAAAACCTCTTGAACACTTTGAGAACTTTAATTAAATTCATCTTTTAATCTAAGCGAATAGTCGCTTAACTTTAATGTGCTTAAAGTATTTATTTCTTAAAAGGCATTGGACAAACATTGTTTGGAATTTGTTACTTTAATCAATTTTCCTTATTATTTTAAATTTTTAATTAAATTTGATTCTTTATTAATCATCATATATATATATATATATATATATATATATATATATATATATATATATATATATTTATGATGTTGATTTGGGGTTAGTAGAGACAAACGCCAAATAACACGTAACAATAAAAAGGGTTTTAATAGGTTGGTAAAAGGTACAGAAATCGCCTGAGTAGTCAATAACTAGCTCAGCTAAGAACTTCTCTGTCTATCTATCTTCCCCATGTCAACTGACATGCCACTATTTAAAGTCTTTGTTCACAGACGCAGACAAGTTCATCTTCAAGAGGGGTGGTTCTTCAACAACAGGATATATATATATATATATATATATATATATATATATATATATATTTTTTAGACACATAATATCCTTTTATTTACGAATTCAGTTCTATATCATAAGATACGAAAAAACAATCCCAAAATATGCAATTGATTCAAATAGATAGATACAATATAATCTTTTACATTTCATTTTCTCATCTGACTGGTGAGGTTAGCATTAATCGATTAAAAAATCAGTTTAAAAAAAAGCGTTTTAAATTAACAAATAATTCCTGTTAAAATTTTTCTAAATAATTTTTAAATTAGCTGCCAATTTGACCTTATCGATCAGATCAACTATTAAAACAGGATTAAACAGTCCTTTTATCATTCATAATTACTTCGAATTATGAGGAAGAGATTATATACAAAGTTCACTGATGAAAATTAGGAACACGGTTGGCCCAAAGATAGAGCCCTGCTTTAATGCAGAAAGAATGATCTATTTAAGTGACCATTTTCATTTGCATTGTTCGGAATCGTCTTTGTTGCCATATTTATCTAAACGTTTCGGCCGTTGTAAACTCCGGCCTTTCTTCAAAATTAGGAATGTTGAATTCAACCATTTATTTTACTCGCTTGGGTAGACTGTTCTAGTTCCATTCTCCATGTTTAATGGATATCAGATATCAGTTCCTGTTAATTCCCATCCAAAGTTCTCCAATGTTTAACCAGGTATTTTTTAAATTATATTACTCTTTGGGTCCTGTCAAACTGGATCTAATAACTCCTTTATCCACTTTGCCATGTGTTTTTTTCTAAAAAACGTTGGGATAAATTTATGTATCAGAGATGGGGCGATAGTCGGAAGAATGTAAATAGTTTAAATGATACCTCATCTCAGAAATATAGACAGAAGAGTGGCCGTAAAAGAAAACTTTTATTTCGGGATTGAATCAGTTCAAAAATTCGACAGGAAATACCATGATCTTTCATGTGAGGAAGAACATCGAGTATGTTTTCACCATTCTGAGTGCCGGGAAGCCATGTAAAAACCCTATCAGGAACATTACAGTCCTTATTCGAATATGAAAAAGATTGCGCAGGTTAGTCTATTATATATATGTTTGTTTTTTCTTTCTCTCTTATTGTTTGTTTGTTTTTTCTTACTTATTGTTTGTTTTTTCCTTCTTATTGTTTTTTTCCTTTTTATGGTTTGTTTGTTTGTTTTTTCTTTTTTATTGTTTCTTTGTTTTTTTCTTTCATTCTTATTTGTTTGTTTTTTCTTTCTTATTCTTTGTTAGTTTTTTCTTTGTTTTTTTTTTATTCTCTCTTTTTTATTGCTAGTTTGTTTTTTCTTTCTTTCTCATGGTTTGTTTTTTTTTCATTCTTATTGTTTGTTTGTTTTTCTTTCTTATTTTTTGTTTGTTTATTAGTTCTTTCTTTCTTTCTTATTGTTTTTTATTTGTTTATTTAATTATTCTTTCTTTCTTTCTTTCTTTCTTTCTTTCTTTCTCAGATTTTTTTTCTTTAATAGAGCTAATACGCTACCGTGCAGACCCAATGTGATTTATGAAGGGCAGATAAAACAAACTTGGTCGAGCATGTCTCTTTTTCGAATTATGATCGCCTAAGACTAAGTGAAGAGAAATAACGTAAATGGAATTCGAACTCGAATCTTCGGGTTCAGTTAACTCGTTGCACGTCGACACTAAAAATATTTCATTAAGTCTCCAGGTTTCATGATATTTTTTTCGGCTATTATTCAGGCATTTTCCACTGTCTCCAAGACATTATCAAGAAATAAAAATTGTCATTATCGTAGCTAAGTATCCGACCTGATAGATTTCAAATTCATATAAAAAAAAAACATCCCATTTATAGAAAACAGGTTGAAAGCATAAAAAAACGAATATATTATTAAATATTTTATTCAGATTTGAAATATCTTTTTACGTATTTTAAATATTTTATACGCGAATATCAACTCTGAGAAATTTATCAATAATTTTCCCCCGTCTTTGCAACAACCTATTCGAAAACTGAAAAATACAATAAAAATGAACTAGACACACACTGTCGACTGAATTGAATAAAATCTATGAGATGGCTGTCTACTATTTGCATCATGACAAACGCACCACAGAGAATGAGGATTAAAAATCAAATCCCAGGAATATTAGGTTGGTACAAAAATAATGACGTAATAATATCGTTTTTGACGTTAAAAATACGTCAAAAAAACGACATTATTACGTCATTATTTTTGCACCAACCTAATAAAAATTCATTTTATAGTTATATACATATATAACCTACGCAAAACCGTGTAGTGTGCACTAATCGTTCATGTCATTTGCGTCTTCAATGACCAGTTACATATTCATGTCTTCATCCTAATTGATACTTTCTTTAAAAATCTATCAAATGTAACAGGTTGGTGCAAAAATAAAAACGTAAAATGTCGTTTTTCGTTAAAATATATATCAAAAACGACATTATTATAGTAAAATATTTTCTATAAATATATTATTTTATTAGTAAACATTTTAACAGTGACTCTCTAACTAGAGTGGCTCTCGTGTCTTTTAATTGAGGAAAGTTATTTGACGCTAATTGGAAATTTAAAATTTTCCAACTTTACTTCATGCCGACAGATATAATTTGGTTGCACTACAAAAATATACAGAAATTTAAAAACATCCAGAATTAATTTTGGAATATTTAGTTTAGTTATTTGAAATTAAATTAAATTTTTGTTTTTATTTAAAATTTATTAACTTAAAATAGAACAAAATACACATTTCAATCGCCACGCCAATATTATCCAAGGCAAAGGCAATATTCAATCAAAGGCAACACTGGCGTATCTACAGGAATTGTCCAGAAGGATTGAAAATCGGACTGTTAAATGTTATGTTTAAACTAAAGAACTCTTGCAAAAATTTCTTTGCATTTTTCCAGTCCCCATATTGAATGTTCTTTCTTAAAGAGAACAATCACTTCGCGTTCAAAATTTGATAACTTCGGCATCATGGAACAATAAATATTTAAAACAATTCTATATATTAGTTAATTTTTAGTTCATTTATATAATAAAGATTTATAGTTATTGATTTATATGTTAGTTATTTTTTTCACCATATGATCTAAAATCTAAAAATCCTGTTTTCATCATATAAGCTAAGATTTAAAATTTCCTGTATTTTTTTTCTGGCCCACCCTTTACAACTGACAGTTTTTTTTAAACTCATCCTCAGAACCACTAAAAAAGAACTGTATGAATTTATTTTATAAATCAAACATTCATTCATTTTTGATACCACAACCAAAAACTAAACAGCACTCCGAAGACACGAAAAGAAATTAATTGTTGCTTATCAGTTCGAGAAACTATATGAAAATTCCCAAGCGTTTTCACATACCCGTCCAGCTGACTTATTCAGCGTTCGAAAAGGAGGCACAAGAAGGCATAAGAGGAGATGAAAATCACAAGGGAACTTTCAGTGAAACTGACATTGAAAGCAAACAATATCTTGACAGATCTGAAGAAGGGCTAAGAAGATAAGAAAGTCTCAGAATTTTCTAGAACATTGAACCAATAAGCATTTCACGAATAGATTCGAGGATAAATGCTACTATGGAAGTAAAAAAAAATAAAGAGGACAATTATTTAAAGTTAGGTACCTTCAATGCCACTAAAAAAAAGACTGATTACATTCCATTACCACCGATCAGACCTCGAACTACCGACAGTTAAGATGAACGGATATTCCCTCGGGGTGGTCCCAAAAGTAATTTTATTCGGCCTCAACCTTCACCCGACCTCAAAATTCATTTATAGCGATCCATTTTTTAAAGATACAAATTTGGTTGATCGGCTTCCTGTAACTCCCCAGGTTTTTGAAAGTACATGATCCTCTCCTCGATCTGAATTCTTTGATCTAATGAAAATGGAGCATTTTTGACATATTTGGACAAGGGTTGCCCAGACCTCACTTTCTTTAATTTGGTAGAATCGTTCTAACTTTTTTAAAACTCAAATTGTTCAATGCATCTAAAAACTTTTCAAACTGGTAACATTTATTACCGCCTTTCATACTTTTTTAATGCCGATAAAATTAAGATGAACGTAATTCCCTCGGGGGAGGCCCTATTTAGAGAGGATATTAATAAAACAAAAAAAAAAAAATAATTTGAAAATTTATACGATCCATCGTTAAAGATGCAGGCAAAATGATCGGCTTCCTGTAACGTCTTCTTTGTACCTGAACATTTCAAATTTCTATCACCAATTCTGTTTAAAATACCAGATCATGATGAAAAAATTTTAAAAATACATCGTTTCTGAGTTGCCCAGAAACAGTTTTTTTTTGATAGAGTTTAAAAAAAAACTTCTTGAATCCTTGTTGGAGAAAATTTTTTCCAAAATCCAGCATTTTCTCTCTCTCTCTCTCTCTCGCTCTCTCACGGGTTCGGATGTGGCGAGTCTTTCTGCTCTATCGTTGTACTCTCCGGCCTTCTTCGGGTGGTTTGGAATGTCGAACTGAACCCCTCTATTTTACATCACTGGGGTTGAAGGTTCTAGTTCCACGTCCATGTCTTAATGGATGTCAGTTATCGTTATCTCCTGTTAATTTTCTTCATAAGTTCTCCACTGCCTAAACCGATATTAAAATCACACTCACACTCTTTGGGTCCTGTCACTGGATCTAACAAACGCCTTTATCCACTGTCCTGTGTATAAATTTTTGGGTATTATAAACCTAATATCATCGGATACATTTTTTTTACCAGTGCTCATATTGCAATTTTTGCTATTATCTACATATTTTTACCAGAGCTCATATTTCAATTTTTTGTTGTTATTATCGCTTTTCTTTGGCACTCTTTATTACTGGTTCCCATGTTGTATTCAATTCTATATAATATAGACAGATACTGAAGTCCAATAACATTGCGGATTTTTCCTTGGATTTTATCAAGAATCTCTAAATGCATAGCAGAAGTACCATACCAGATGTGTTAGTAATATTCTCTGCAAGAACGAGTGGTAGACATATAAATTTGTATTATAATTTATGGCGAGAAAGATTATACAGTGGACCAAATTTCTTTTGCCTTGTGCAAATGATTTTTTTCCTCTTCATCTCAACAGAAAGCCTTAGTCTGATAAGAAAACGTTAGCCTGGTAAGAAGTATACGCTAAGTATTACGTTTCTTTATATTCTATTTTATTTGTCCGTTATAAACTTAACCCGTCAGTAAATACACGGACCAGTAAGCATCATTTAGAAACCACCACGTATATGTACGATTAAAATAACCAAAAATCACTTTATAATATAAAAGTGGACATAGAAATAAAGGAAAGTGGGTTTTTTTTTTTTTTTTGTGGGTGGAGCGGAGTTACAGTTTCATCTATCTTCGAATATTTATCTATTTATTTATTTTCTGGTGTTCATTCAGTGCGGGATTAACACTTTGAACAGAGATTGAAAGCCAAAAAGAGAAATAAAATGAATAGAAAATAAACAAAACAAACGTTATTTATGAAAAGGCTTTACTTTAAAAGTGTTTAATTCTTATTAAATCAGAAAAAAATTATGTTCATGAAATGGGAGGGGAGAAAGGTTTGGTGAGATCATTTCAATTTTTCGATTCAGTCGAGAGAAAAATGACGCATTTGGAGAAGAAGAACGGTTTGTAAAGGACCAGTTGATTTATTCGAGACAGAAAATGACAAATGATTATTTTAATCAAAATACAATTACGTCTCATCCAGCATTACTTTCCATTTCACTTCTTGCCAAGCATCTCGGCTTCAATATCAATCATTTGATAAACTTTCATTTCCTGTTCGGACCATTTATTGGAGTTTTAACTTGATTCGTTATAAAATAGTAATTATAACCTCTTTACGGAACATCTATCTATCTATTATCTATCTATCTATCTATCATCTAATCTATCTTTATTGTTGGTATATATATATATATATATATATATATTTATATATATATATATATATATATATATATGTATATGTATATGTACATATATATTATATATATCTGCCTATTGCAGTTTCTTCATATCTATCTATCAATTTATATATATATATATATATATATATATATATATATATCTATATGTACTTATATATATATATATATCTCTATATATCTTTTCATATCTCTTCATGTTTATATATATATATATATATATATATATATATATATATATATATATATATATTATATGTCTTCCAAATTCATATCAGAATCTATCTATCTATCTATCAATCTATCTGAAATTTGAATCGTTATTTAATTTCTTTTATAATCTCTTTCGGAATATTTATCTATCTCTGTCTATGTTAATAAGTATCTTTCCTCTCTATCTATCTTTTGCTATATATATATATATATATATATATATATATATATATATATATATATATAAATATATAATATGGACAACAATCTTGTAGCAACATCTATCTTTTTATTTATTTCATCTTAATTTTTGTTTGTCTGACTATCTATCTATCTATCTATCCCAGTGAATTTCTTGTCTTCCTATCTATCTATCTATCTATCTATCTATCTATTTATCTATCTATCTATCTATCTATTGGATAATTTAACATTTAGACTCTCTTGATTTATCTATCTATCTATTTATCTATATCATTTTGTTTATATCTCATCTCTATATGGTATTAAATTCTATCTATTCATCTAAGGAGTTTAAATATCTATTATCTATCATCTATCTATCTATCATCTATCTATTTGGGATCTATTTTAGTTTATTCCCATATCTATCTATCTATCTATCTACAGTGTCTTTCATTATCTATTCGATCTATCTTTCTTCGATCTATCTATCTATCTATCTATCTTCTATCTATCTATCTCAGTTTTCCATTTTATCTATTTTCTATTCTATTTATAATCTATCTATCTTATCTATCTATCTCCTTATTGGGTTATCTTTTATCTATCTAATTACTTTACAATCTATCTATCTATCTATCTATCTAGTTTTTCAATTTCTTAGTGGCTATCTATCTATCTGTCTTCTATCTTATCCCAGTCTTTTCATTTATTTCAATACTATCTAATCATTGCCTTTTTATTATCCATTTTTTTCCAATTTTTATCTATCGTCTATCATTCTATCTTATTTTATTTTGTATTTCGATCTAATTCTCATCTCGGTCAACACTTTTTTAGACTTTTTTATTTTCATATTCTTTTTATTTCAAGACAATTTGCAAACAAATTCTCTTTTTATAAAAAAATATATATTTTCTGATATATATAAAATATATATATATATATATTCCACTGTTTGTGTGTGTTTGTTCAGTCTGTTCATCTTAAAATCTATCTATTACTTTCATTCGTCTTTTCGTCTATTATTTCCTTCCTAAATTCATTATGAATATGTTCATATATATCTGGTTGTTCAGTTATTCGACTTTTTTAAAAATTCAATATATTTAAATTAACATCTATCTAGCTTTTCGTATATGTGTTTTATATTTCAGTCTAACAATGTTCTGTTAATTTAAAAAGGTTAATATCCATATCAAATCTGCTCATATCTATTCCACTGTTTGTGTAAAATATTTCTATTTTCTATCTCTCTTCTCTATTCTCAGAAAATCTCTATCTATCTATCTATCTAGCAGTGCATATTATATCTTTCTATATATCTATTTGTATCTTTTCATATATATCTATCTAGCTCTATCTATATCTTTTCATATCTATTATAATTTTTATATCTATCTACCTATCAGTCTATTTCAGTTGTTTCTTATCTATCTATCTATCTATCTTATCTACCTATCTATCTATAACAGTATGTTTATATCTGCCCATGAATTATGAATTTCTTATCTATCTGTCTATCTATGTATCGCAATCAATTAATATATTTATATATATGTATATACATATAAGTGTGTGTTTGTAAGTGTGTGTGCGTTTGTGTCTGTGTGTGTGTGTGTCGTAACCTAGAAAATGTTAATGAATAAGGAATAACTAAAACGGAGGTTGATAATGGCATGGCAATTTTTATAACATCAACCAAATACAACACACGCCAGCGGCGGAAAATACGTAAACCACTGCTAGTGGTGGACTACTTAGACAGCATATTACAGCCAACATACGATAGTGCCCAATGTATTTATACATTAGGATTAATACATAAAAAATAAAGAAAATTCTTGGTTACGGTATATAAAATAATGTTTTTTCAATCTTGTTCCATTTCTATTTAACTATTGTTTTTTTTTTTCATTTAATGTATATATTCCATCTTAATATTCTATCTGTTCATTCTATCAATATGAAATATTGGTGCATTATTAAATATTTTTATCCCTCTGGTTATTATCAGTCGATCTAAATCTGTTAATGTCACAATAATCATATGTATATCATATTTTCTCTTACATATTTTGAGTCTCTCTCTCTCTCTCCCTCTCTCTCTCTTTCTCTCTCTCTCACTGAACGATCATCAATTACATGTTGTAATATATTATAACGATAAAATTGTCCAAAAATACATATGTATTAGCTATGCCAGCTCACCCGATGAAAATATTGCAATTGTTTTTAATTCTTTTGCCGCAGTCTTGAAACCTATGCAGCCGTATATTAACAGATGACCAGAACCAATACATAAATCTAGGACCGAATTGTTTTCTGCAGTTTAAATTTTCTAACAAATAAGACCGAAATTGAAATTCTACATCAGCCATTATCCCAACTGGAAGCTGATGAAGTGATAAAATTTCATCGAAGTCTCAGAGATCTTCTAAGGTAGAAAGACTAAAACATCGCTCTCCTGAATATATATATATATATATATAATAATTGCATCCCATATTTTCAGGAACTATAATAGCAAGTTATCTTTAGGAACCGATTCTGCTTATTTTCTTTTCAATTATTCCTTGCAATAATCATAACAATATTCTAAACGATAATAACCTCAAAACTACCGCAGAATTTAAAAACAGTACTAATATTGCCATCAGACATTATATACTCAACTCTCCCGTCGAATTCAACTTCTGAGCGTCAAGTTGATCAGTTCCAGGTAACCGAAAGTCTGACACCAGCACATGAGGCTTGATGATAGTTTTGTGCAGAACCATCTACACATTTTCAAGGGCCTAATACAGATTGACGAAAAACTATCCACACTAAACGTACCATCAAAATTAAAGAAAGCTCTGATGCCATCCATTTTCTTTTTTTAGAAGATTTATTAAATTCCTCAGGGTAAGTGAATGTTCATGTTTGCACACTGAATTAGAACTCGACATTCCTATTTCACTATCAAATATTTATCGATTAACTGGTGTTCGTGCCTTAAAATTTTTGTATATATAAAATTTTTTCATAATTGTTAAATATATATATCGTGTATTGCATATAATTTATTTATATATATATATATATTATATATATATATATATATATATATATATATCATATTATATATATTTATGTCATCCACAGACAGACTTTACTTACAAATTCAAGCATCGTAAATACCCATAATTGTGTGTTTGTTAGCTGTGATTTTTCACCCGACTGAATTGGTGTCTGTCGGAGTAACAAGTATCAAAATCCCAACAAAATTCAAATGAGCATCCTACTTTTAGAATAGCCATTTTAGATGAATTTGATGAAATGTGTTTCAAAACATCGAAAACCAGGCATTAAATGTTGAAAGTTTTGTTATTTGTTCCCAAATTTTTATTTAGTTATTCTGTTGTTTCATTAACCGTTTGGTCAATTCAGGGTTAAAGTAAATGAAGACCCTGTTTCAGATTAAACATTGTAAAACGTAAAATTTTTAATATAACTTTCAAAAAACTTATGAAACTAGTTAAATCAATACATTTTGATCGATTGAATATATAATTTGAATAATTTCATGATAAACTAACGAATCAAAAAATATATTATTCTATCCACTAACTTTTTCATAATTTCAAGCGAAAGAACTTATTTAAACTATATATATATTGTTATTTATATATGAATATATATATATATATATATATATAAAAAATAAAATATGTAGTGGTTCCAACGATATATAAATATGTATATTAAAAATTAAAAAAAAGGGTGCCGCAAACGTTTTTGGTTGTAATGTGGATTTATTGAGAAAAATATTATACTTTGTTTTACATAATTTCACGACACGTGTTTCTGGTCTGGTCTCGCAAAACCGTCTTCAGGTGAAAGTGGAGATTTTTACATATTAAAAATAATTAATTTTTCTTCATGTTCAATGTGGAATATTCTCGATATGAGACATTCTGTTTTGTGTGTTGGCAATCCGAATTTTCTTTCTAGAATTGTCAATGAAGAGTTCTGCGTGAAGGGTCATTTAATATTAAGGTTTATATTGCTAACCAAAACAATTTTATGTTTATAAATATATAAAAATATATATATCTATATACGGTTTTTTATATATGTATATATATTTTCTTTGTTTCATTATATTTTCACTTTTTTGCTTCAATAGAATTTTTTTGAATTAGTACAGTTTGTCCATTATCCTTCTCTAACCTTTGAAAGAATATCTGATATATATCAAAAAATCAAAGGCTGGCTTTATAAAATTAAATGTTTGGTTTTCCTTCCATTTTACATTCCTTCTTTTTAGGTTAGAATAGCAAATGACAATAATTAATGAGGTCCAAATGAAACATGTTAGGAGGGGCAAAAAAATCCTTTTATTGTTGGTATAAGAAGTCATAAAATTTAATTAATAGACCATTTATGTGGTCAAAAAACAAATGGACGTATTGAGCAGTCTTAAAATATTCAAAAAAATTCCAGTTTTGTTTATTTCTGAAGATGAGAAGTCGTATTGATTTTTCATCGAAGCATCTCTGAAAATGACGACCTCATCTCCCACAGAATAATTGTTTTATGTAGCATATGATATATGTTTGCAAACAGAACAACTGCAATGTCATTCGGCGCTGGCATTGAGGTATCGAAGAGCCGAGTTCGAATTCCAGTCGAATCCATTACATTCGCTTACGTGCTATTATATATGGGAAATATATGGATTATTCTGTTTTCCTCCCCACAGCTATGGGTAAATAGCAGGACAGACTTTCTATTGAAATGAGATGGCAAATGGTCTACCACAGAAAAAAATGACAACCTACTGCAGTCATTGCGTCAGTCATATATGGAAAGATACATGATCGCCTAAGCGTGTATCACGCCTGGCATATTTTTTCAAAGGTTGTATGAGGAAAGTTTTTTAAGATTTTAAGAAATTTTTGTTCTTCAGTAACAGGTATAACTCGGAGATATTGCGTTTTCTGTCCCAGATCACAGCAATAAATTGAATGTAGCAATAAAGCGAGCTAGTCGAAGCTTTTAGCGTCCGGTCAGAGAGATCAGTCTTATTCACGTTATACTCTATTAAATATACAGTAGAATTTCTTATGGAATTAAAACGTACATGTATTATTTAAAAGAGATTTATAATATCGGACACAGATACAGGAAGAGTGAGCTTAGGTTATTTTCAAAATAACGCCAGTCGATTCGATGAACGTAGTGTTGCTGGAAAAAAACAAAAAATAAGAAATAATAATAAATTTTAAATTTCACAATATCCACGAAATCAAATCAAATCATGCAAATAATTTATTGTAGAACAAACTCGGAAAATGTATTTTTATGTTCATTTACACAATAATGCACAAAGTAAACAGTTAAATTGCGTTTAATCGAATTAAAACTCACATACATTACTTTACATATCGAATGAATGCTTTTATAATCTGATATTTTATATATTCGAAGAATTAAATTATATTTTTTTCTGTTTTAACGCCCAATAATAACTATTTGTATATTTGCCGCAAAATTTTCAATTTGAAAAAAAAATAAAAGGAAAAAATTTATAAATCAAAAAAAAATTTTAAAAAACCCCCAAAAAACGCAATATATACAAAGTGAAATAAAACGAAGCAAATTCGTATTCTGGGAGAAAATCCACAGTATTAAAAAGGACATTTTTATAGGCCGGATGCGTTTCCATATATCCTGAACATTAAATTCATTGTCGAATCTGTATCAGATTTAATAAAATAACGACACGCTAAAAAAAAAAAAGCAAAAAAAAAAAAGATTTCAAAACTTAATAATTGTTCGCCCACAAAACAGAAAAAAATGGCTAAAAATAATTGTTAATCGAATTATTGTAATCAATAACATTTATCGTTACAGCTATGTTCGTAAGTTCCTTTGCATACGAGCCAATGAAGAGAACACATTTCAAAATAATGACCGATAGGATATATTTTATAAGTAATAAATAAAAGAAAATATCAAATGTGATAAATAGAAAGAAGCGATTACAATATAAATATAGTAATAATGTTTCTGCAGACAGTAATCTAAAAAATCGATTGTCAATAAATTGGGTGACATAGGACTTGAAATAGTTGTTTTTTCAATGTCGACGGTTCTGGTTTTGAATAATACAGTCAAGATTTTTCAGTAATCATTAATTTCTTGGCAGAATCTTTTCCGGAAACGACTAGACGACGATGCAGCAAACATTTTTTCCTTCGCCTAAAAGAATGTGCCAAAGAATGAAACGGCAGAAACCTTGATGAGTTAAAAATAACTCAATAATGAGCGTGATGGACCTTAAATAATTCATACATAAATCATTGTCTTATCAGTTTCTGTAATATTTGACTTTGCACACGCAAATATATATATATATTTATTTGACACACACACACACATTTTCACACACACATATATATATATATATATATATTTTATTATATATATATATATATATATTATATCGAAACCAAATTTCTGAAGGTGAAGGTGTATTTATGGGAAAAAATACAAGCTTCAATATCTAAGACAGAAGAATATTATAAAACCCAAGTGAAAATTCCTTTTGAAAATGAAAGATTTAACATTTCATGCTATATTGGATCGTTTGTTATTCCCCATTGCGTCTTAGCATGAAAACAGTGTTTTTTAGGTGTTTAATTGTTTCAATTTTCTATATATACATATATATATATATATATATATATATATATATATATAAAATTTGTGTGTGTGTCTGACTGTGTATGTATATATATATATATTTAACGTATATATATATGTATATATATATATATATATATTGTTTTTTGTAAATTTAAATTTGCAATATGTTAAAAATCACTATAAAATAGAAAGTTTTTATCATTTTTAACATTTAATATACCATAGTCTCCTGAAGTCATGCTCTTAAACACCATCACTTCATAATACAAACAAATTTATATTATATATATATATATATATATAATATAAATATGAAGAAATAATAGTTTACAAAATGCTATTTTTATTTTTTAAAGTGCTTATCAGAGATAGAGCGTGTGAAAATATAAATAAATAATATAGAAGTTTTTATGTCTTAAATCAAATTTTAAATACATGACTTTACATATTTATATTATATATATATATATATATGATATATAAATATAACTAGCATAAAACCAAAAAATATAAATTGTCACCATTCTCCAAAGCGTTTGATAGGGTTTGGAATGCCGGCCTTCTTCAATTTCCAGCAGGGTTATGGCATTACGGGTCGACTATTTGACCTAATACAATCATTCCTGTCACACCATGAACTGAATGTCGTTCTCAACGGATTCTCCTCTACTTACTATCCCACAAACGCAGGTGTTCCTCAAGGCTCCATCCTGCCCCCCTCCTCAATACTTTATCTACATAAATGACCTTCCTGTCGCCATAAATTCCCAAGTTGGCATCTACGCGGATGACACCACAATTTACTTTTGCCTCAAAAACAAAACTGACAAAACTAACCTGGCCGTGCGTCGCGAAAAAGACCTCCAATCGCTTATGAACTTGGACAGGAATTGCCTGGTAAACTTTAATGCCTCAAAAACAAAACTGCTCTCTATTAATCACGACAGAGATACTTCCCTGCCCTCCATTAGAATGTCTGGCGCTCAACTTCTCGAAAGCAACACTCTGCGTCTGCTCGGTCTCACGTTGACTGCTGACCTGAGATGGAACAAATACATTGAGTCAATTGCTTCGTCCACCGCAAGGAAAGTTGGCTCCCTGTGCCGCACCAGGAAATTTTTCTCCCCGGAATCGATCCTCCAGATCTACAAATCAACAATTCGCCCTTGCATGGAGTATTGCTGCCATATATGGTCTGGAGCCCCTTCTGTTTGCCTCGGGGTTCTTGATAGGCTCCAGAGGCGGATATGCAATATAATTGGCCCTGTTCTGGCATCTCGTCTACAGTCACTCTCTCACAGACGCGCCGTCGCCTCTCTCTGTCTTTTTTTTACAAATACTTTCATGGCAATTGCTCCGAGGAACTGCATTCGCTGGTTCCCAGACTTCATGAATTCAAGCGCCCCTACGAGGCTGGCATCCCGCTCTCACCCTTTCACTGTCGAAACTTGTTAAATGTACCGTCTCTTCTACTCCAATAGCTTCATGTCTCACACCTCTCGCCTTGGAACTCCCTATCTTCTAAAACCACTGTTTCCCTGAGAGCTATAATCTCCAACTATTCAAATGTAATGTCAATCAACATCTCCAGTTGCCTTATCTATCCACTATATATCTCATCCTTTCTTCTATCACTCCTATCTGATCTTTCTATATTTTCTATAACCCCTTATATACTAGTGGCTTCCCACCTTGCTTGGCAGTGAAATGTTTAAAAAAAAAAAATTTCAAACCTGAAGTCGGTAATAAATAGGCAAATGCAAACAAAGGAGTTAAAAGCTGTCAGATACTTTTTCAATTTATATTTATAATGTCCCAAATTGAGGAAAAGATTGTCAAAAATTTGAGGAATTTTCAAAAAATATTGAGGCAATCCATACTTTAAATTGATCTTTCCGTCATATTCGTTAAAATATTCGTAAAAAAGGCTCACTGAAAAATATAAATATTATATATATATATTTATATAAATTCATAAAATACATTACATACATATATACGTAAAATGCTCGATATGTTAGAGCGTGGATGAATATAAAAGCTGTCATTAAAAGAAAAAAAATATTTCGACAGTCTGTCTTATTTATTGGATGCAAAAATAATTTTGAAGTTTAAAACAGTCTGTCGTCACTAGATGCTTACTTCAATACATCTCGGTCCCACAATCAATCTCACCTTATTCAACATTAGAATTTTTACCATTAAAACGATTCCAAACACCAAAAGTCTTTCAATATCGGATATCGGAATAAATAATTTAGTATTCAAAACAGTTGAAAAATATTTATTATACAATCAGACATGGAAAAATTACACCCACCCACATTATAAAAAGAAATGGCTATAAAGTGACTTAAAAGCATAAATTGAGATCAACATTACAATGGCCATTTTTTTTGATTAAAGTTTCATTCCGCCAAACGAAATCAAAATGTAAAATGCTGGATCTGGATATTTTCAGATGAGGTTTATGTAAAAATTTTACATTATTCGGACTATTGTAGTTCATACATGGATAAAACCATGGAGGACTTTTACCAAGGAATTAAAAAATAACTGATAACCTGTCTAAAACATGGCACAAGGAACTAGAGCAGTCTGTCCCAGTGAGTCAAATAAAAGGTTCAGTTCGACATTCCAACCACCTGCAGAAGGCCAGATGCAAAATTCTACAAATTGTAATAAATATGGCGACAGAGATGAGGACAATTTGTTAATAATATAAATAGTATATAATACCTCATCTCAGAAATATAGACAGATACTGAAAGGCCAAACTTTGTAATTTAATATGGCGACAAAGATGAGGACAATAGTCCGAATAATGTAAATAGTGTACATAAATAATTCATCTCAGAAATATAGACTGATATGAAAGGCACATTTCGTTGGAATAAATATGGCGACAAAGATGAGGACAATAGTCCGAATAATGTTCATATTACATAATACCTCATTCAAAAATATAGACAGATACTGAAGGGCCGAAACAATTGTAATAAATATGGCGACAAAGATGAGGACAATTGTCCGAATAAAAAAAAATTGTAATAATAAGTCAATTCAGAAATATAGACAGATACTGAAAAGGCTGAAACGTTGTAATAAATTTGGCGTTTTCGAAGATAAAACACAATATTCCGAATAATGTAAATAGTTACATAATAAATCATCTCAGAAATATAGACTGATTTGAAAGGCCGAAATATTGTAATAAATATGGCAACAAAGATGAGAACAATAAATGACGAATAATGTAAATAAATTATAATACCTCATCTCAGAAATATTGACAGATTCTGAAATTGAAACGTTGTAATAAATATGGCGACAAAAACTAGAACAATAATCCGAATAATGTTAGTTTCATAATCCGTCATCTCAGAAATATAGATTGATTCTGAAAGGCAAGAAACGTTGTAATAAATATGGCGACAAAAATGAGGACAGTTTTTCGAATAATATAAATAGTATATATAATACCTTTTCTCAGAAATATTGAGAGATGACAAATGAGGTATAGCTAAAACTAAAAATTTCCAGAGCTATATATTATTTTCCAGAAATTATTTTGATATTCTGGGAGAATATAATGCTATATAAAAAATAAAGATAGTTCAAGATAGATTGTAAAAGTGGGCAGGACATAAAATGTTATTAAATACATTGAATTGTTGAGGTTGGGGAGATTTATAGGGAAACATGGGTGGGATTTATATTTAAATATGTTAATATATGCTTCCGACATTTCAAAATATATTCAAATGGACGCTCAAGAAACAAACCGATAAAAAGAATGAAATAAAATAAATAGTAAGGCTGTGAAAGAACAAGAATGAAAATGGAAGAGGAAAATGGAAAAATTCTAAAATTTGAAATTAAATAAATAGAAGGAAAAGTAAATTCATTTTCATAAGATGAACTAGAAAAGAAAAATTAAACGACAAGGAAAATTAAAATTCGAGAATGAAAAAAAGAAATAGTAAATAAACGAAGAAAGATATCAGAAAATAAATATAAATATCAGAGGAGAGCAGATAATGAAAGTAAAAAAAGGAAAAAATTGGAGAATAATAATTTTGTGGTCTGATTAGTGGCTGAAAATACATAAAACCCTCTGAGAAAAATTAAAAGAGGAATGAAGAGGAGGAGCTGGGACTTTAAAGGAAGAAAGGAAGAAGAAAAAACCTTTTTTAAAGACACAGAACAAGAAATCAGGATTGATTAAATCATTCTTTTCTTTCAAAGAAGGTAGAATAATAATTTGAAAGAAGGAGGATGAGGTTGAAGAGAAGACCGGAGAAAAAAAAAAAAGAATCAAAAATTGGTAGATGATTAATAGTTAGTTGTAGGAGACAGTTCTTTAAGAAGAAAAAGAAAGAAAAAAAAAGAAGAAGAAGTATTCAGAACCATTCCAAAGGATTATTTGAAAAGATTAGTAAGTATATAGTAGTAGTAGTAGTCAGATAGTTAGAAGAAGAAGAAGGAGAAGAAATAGCAGAAGAATGGGCCGTGGTAGCAACCGCAATGAGACAAATTATTTCAATGAAGTGAGGGTCAATGAAAAGGAGCAGAGAAGGAAGAATTCCATTTTTAAAGAAGAAGAAAAAGAAGAAAAGAAGAAAATAAGAAAGATGACTTGTGATGATGGTGATGATGATGATGATGATGATGACGACGACGACGACAGCCAAAGAGATAACAGAAGGGAATGGAGAATTGTACGCAAACAGACAGAAGAAATGTGGAAACTAAAAAAAATGAAATAATATATATGTTTTTAAAGAGTAAATAGGAAAAAAAATAAAATATCTAAAAATAAGATAAATATATCATTCGAAAAGCAAAAAATGAGGAAAAATAAATTTGAAATAATTTAGAAAAATAGTCCCACATTTATTTAGTTCTTTTTTTTTAAATATCTGGTTTTCAGTATTATTATTATTATTATTATTATTATTATTATTAATTATGATTCCGTGATAAAGGTCGCCGAAAAATTGATAGTAATTAAATTAATTTTTGCTGATAAGGAAGCCTGTCTCATTAGAAATAATAATCACAAATTTTATGAGTCTATATGAAACTCATTTTTCGACTGTGATTATAATTGAAGAAAAGTTAAAGATTCATCATCAATTCTTCTTTTTTTGTATATGGATAAATTCTTATATGCAAAATTACAATGTTTAGCTTAAACTTAGGAATTTAGTAAATATCTACATGTATGGACTCTTTTCGATTACGATATCTGAGAGCGTCACTGTTCAGCTGAGAACCTGAACCACTAGACAACGTTTACATAACGTTTGAATTATTATTGGAACTGGGTGTTTGCCTCGTGGAATTATTGCTTTGTTTTTATTGCATATATTCATAATAAATATTATCTTGGTAATTTCCTTTATCTTCGTGTGATAAGACAGCAATAATGTTTGACTTAATTAATTACCTTTTATATCTTTTAGACTTTTATATATATATATATATATATATATATATATATATATATATATATACACTTTCTTTCAGATGATACCAGACTGTTAGAAACCATGTTACGTGAAGGTCGGTTTGGTTTAGTTTGGTTTTTGTTTACGGCAGATCAAAAAAAATGGGTTATTTAATGTGCACAAGATTTTTATTGGTAGGAATATATATATATATATATATATATTAAATATAATGTTGGTAATTTTTTTTCAAAAATGTATTGCTAGTAATTTTTTCTTTCAAAAATGTATTGCTGGTAAATTTTTTTTCCAAAAATATATGGCTGGTAATTTTTTCTTCAAAAATGCATTGCTGGTATTGTTTTTCAAAAATATATTGCAGGTAATTTTTTCTTTCAAGAATGTATTGCTGGTAATTTTTTCTTTCAAAAATGTATTGCTGGTAACATTTTTTCCCAAAAGTGTATTGTGGGTAATTTTGTTTTTTTTTTTTCAAAAATCTATTACTGGTAATATTTTTCTCCCAAGAAATATTGCTGGTAATAATTTTTTTGCAAAAATGTATTATTCATAATATTTTTCTTTATCAAAAATGTACTGCTGGTAATAATTTTTCCAAAAAGTTTCGCTAGTATCAAAACGTATTTTTATACTTTTATAGTTTTTTGACCACTTTTTTTTTTCTTTTTTTTTTTTTTGGTGGTATGGGTAACGATAAGCCCATAACTGGGGTGGTATCACCTGTCAGCGTCCCAGCTACGTAAGGAATATATCTATTTCCATCTAGGAACCAGCTATGTCTTAAATATCTGGGTAGACAGAGTTCCCTATCCTACAGTGGCAATCAACGTAAGAGAAGAGCAATTATGTATTGCAAACAGTATAAGAGATCACGTAATATTTTCCCAAAATTCCATCGCCAATGTATAATTTCCAATTTTGACGAGCTTATAATTTTGGTCATCTCTTTGCTTAGAAAATTGCGGTTAAATAATGTGGCAAAGATTAAGAGCTACTGGAGAAATTGCGTAGGTATAGCTTACTATTTATATTATTCGGAATATTGTCCTTATCTTTGACGCAATATTTATTACAACGTTTCGGCCTTTCAGTATCTGTCTATATTTCTGAGATGAAGTATTATGTAGACTATTTACATTATTCGGACTATTGTCCTCATCTTTGACGCAATATTTATTACAACGTTTCGGCCTTTCATACCTGTCTATATTTCTGAATTGAGGTATTATATACACTATTTACATTATTCGGAATATTGTCCTTATCTTTGTCGCCATATTTATTACAACGTTTCGGCCTTTCAGTATCTGTCTATATTTCTGAATTGAGGTATTATGTACACTATTTACATTATTCGGACTATTGTCCTCATCTTTGTCGCCATATTTATTGCAACGTTTCGGCCTTTCAGTATCTGTCTATATTTTTCGAAATGAGGTATTATGTAAACTATTTACATTATTCGGAATATTGTCCTTATCTTTGTCGCCATATTTATTACAACGTTTCGGCCGTTATACACTCAGGTGGTTGGAATGTCGAACTGAACCCTTTATTTAACTCACTGGAGTAGACTGTTCTAGTTCCACGTGCCATGTTCAATCGATGTCAGCTATCAGTTATCTCCTGTTAATTTTCCCTCTGAAATTTCTCCACTGCCTTAACCGGGTATTGAACTCACACTCTTTGGATCCTGTCACTTGTTCTAACTAACGCCTTTATCCACTGTGTCATGTCCTTAAGGACATCTGTGTATAGATTTCTGGGTATTATAAACCTAATGTCTTCAGGAACCATTTTTTTTACCAGTGTTGATATTGCAACTTAGAGAGAGGAATTAACAGGAGATAACTGATAACTGACATCCATTAAACATGGCACGTGGAACTAGAACAGTCTACCCCAGTGAGCGAAATAAAGGGTTCAGTTCGACATTCCAACCACCTGAAGATGGCTCTTCGTACAACGGCCGAAACGTTGTGATAAATATAGCGACAAAGATGAGGACAATAGTCCGAATAATGTAAATAGTATACATAATACCTCATCTCAGAAATATAGAGAGATAATCTAGGTATAGCTATCGAAAAATTTCCAGAGCTATCTATCATTGAATTACGTTTATAACGAATTACATTAACAAATGTTTTCATTTAGGATCTAAGTCCGAATAACTATTCGGAGAACTCCTGAAAGATGCAATAGAAAAATGTATAAAAGACAATGGTGTTATAATCCTCTTCATTTAGATTTCATAGAAATTATTCGACCTTTAACCATAACATATCAATATTCGTCACATAACCTTCTGCTCGTTCGTGTTTATAGAGTCTACTATTGTGGTCTCATGATCAAAGTTTGAGCTTGACTGCACGAGTTTTCTTGTTGCCGTTACAGTGTAAACATGCCCGCTCCGTTAGCAGTGTGCACCAAAGAGAAACACACAACTAGAAACAGATTTCTCTGGTCGGGAGGCGTATCAGGTGATGAAATTTATCGAAGGCTTTTAACACAATACCGAGATAGTATGATTACAGCATTAAGTGCATAATGATTGGATCGGCAAGCTTAAAAATGTCAGGACAGGCATGGCGTACGATGAAGAAGAAGGACGTTTGTCAATCTCTACCGTTGGTGAGAAGATTCAGCAAGCTCGAGGGATGGGAATGGCAAACTGACGAGTAGGTAGCTAGTTCTGTGCAGATTTCGATTTTTGTTTCTCCTTGATGCAAAGTAGTAAGGGATGCATAAAGACGGGGAATCAAAAATTGGAGAGTTGAGTTAAAGGGAAATAACTGAGACATCTGGAAGAGGCATGGCACGTAGAACTAGGAGAATCTACACTGGTGGACGAAATAAATTCGATCCGAATTTCCATTTAACTGAATTCCGGAACTTACAACGGCCGAAACTTTGTGAATATGGTAATGAAGATGAGGATAATGACCCGAATAATGTAAATAGTTCAAGTAATTCTTTTTTGTTCCAATGTTTCCTTCCCTATTTTTTAACAGTTTTCATTATTAAATAGTTCCTTCTTTCTTTTTTTCCTTTTGGGCAGTCTCCCGGTTATTCCTTCTCTTTCGTCTTACCGCATTCCTTTCTTTTCGTTTTACCTCTTTCCTTTCATTTCGTCTTACCTCATTCCTTTCCTTTCGTTTTACCTCATTCCTTCCTGAATCAGTTCTTTGTTCTTTTCTACGTATTTTTTTCTGCCTTTATTTGCATTGTTTTCTCATTCGAATTTGTTTGGCTCATCCTTCCTTCATTAAATAATCCTGGGATCTGCGTCAGCGCTTCGCACGCGGCGACGTCCGTGAACGGGCCACCCGATTGAAAATCGGCGACAGGCGGGAATTTTTCCGTCTTAACTCGAACCATTCAAACGTGGAGCGCGAGACAAGGGATAACTCATAGACAACTTGATTTCAAGCTCGGGGTGTCGTACTTAGTAGAATTTTGTACTTCTTTCTTTCTTTCTTTTCTTTTGTTATTTATGTCTTCCATTCACCCCCCACCCAACAAATCCATTGTTCATTCTTTAAAAAAATACTTTAGTTCTTTCTTTACTTTTTTTCTCTCCGTTCTACTTCCCTACTTTTCCATGATTACTTTCCCAAATCCTTCATAACTCTTTCCTCCATTCCTACCTTTCTTTTGTTTTCTGTCTTTTTTCCCAGATTTTTTTTATTCGTCCCACTTACTCTGCTCATATTTCTTATTTAAAGTTTTTCATTCCCCTTTGTTTTTCTTCTTTCCTTCTGTTCATTCTCGAAATATTCATTCGCCCATGTTTTTCTTACTTTCCTTTCGTATCTTTGCTTTTTCATTCTTCTTATTTTTCACATCCTTCCTTCTTAGCCATTTTTCTTTGTGTTTTTTCTTTCTTTTCGTTCTTCTTTCTTCATCAATTTTCCCTCATCCCTTCAGTCATTCGTTCTTTCGTTTCTTCATTTCCTGGTTTTCTATCTAGATTTTTCTTCTTCCCTAATACATTTTTGTTCAACCTTCCTTGTTAAATATTTTCTTTCAATTAGTCAATTTTTTTTCTTCCATTCAGTTATTTTTTTGTCATTCATTTTAGCTCCTTCACTGCTCCAACCATTCTTTCATTTTTTCTTTCCTTTTCTTTCTTCCTTTGCTTTCCTGTTTCTTTTTACATTGTTTATCTTTCATTCATATGTATTTTATTCTTTGTTTTTTCTTATTCACCTCCTAACATTTTTTCTCTTTCATTCTTTATCCTTCGTTGCTCAAACATTTCCACCAGTCTTTTACTTTTTGTTTTTCATTCTTTCTTTTCTTTTCTCGAAAAATCCTCTAATTTTCGATTGGGATGGGTCTAGCTCTATCTTCTAAAAATAGGAGAAACGCATATAATGGCCAATTAACAATTGGTAGATTTGCGAAAAATATGGTCTTCACGACGAAGCAGAAGAGATCGGTGGTTAATTATTGTAGCCGCTTTGTCTATGAAGAGAGTCCCATTTTAAGCACAATCACATATTAAACAGGCGGACTAAAGCTAGAATATTCAGTCAAATCTCCCGAGCAAGCAACAACAGGACTTCTATCACTATGGAAAGATTTCATCGCTGGTAAAGTTTTATTTTCACACACACACTCTAACGTAAAACAGACAAGTGGTTAACAAGAGGACACGCTATCAAGAGGGCCACTTTTTTTTTTAAAGTTTAATCATATTTTAACCAGGTGGAAGAAAACAAGAAATTTCATTCAAATCTCCCGAGCATGCAACAGTGTTTCGATCATTATTTTCGGTTAGAATATCAGTTGTAAGACCCGATGTATTTTGTCGGGTTAATAGAAGATATTTACACTGGTCTCCCGACTGATACGGGATGTGACACAAAGTCGTTTTTAATGTGGGTAACTCGAACGCGTATACTCGGGCCAAGAACAAAAAAATTCCTCTAGCCACCGCAACCCTCGTTTGCCTTGGCCCCGGTCATTGCACTGATCCCTCTCTCTGGTAACCTGAGAGGTGGCAGCCTCGGGCATCTGCTCCCCAGATATGGGCACCTCACAGTGTGCTTTTCCTCAGTTGCGCCTCTGTCCTCCGACGGAGCCGCAACTGAATCATTTTGCTCGGACAGAGATGCAAGTGAGAGATGATTAACGCCTACACGGGATACACCAGGTAAGTCGACTTAACAGAATATTGAATTCCTGTTACTATTTTATTATTTTATATTATTTTCTGTGTTAATATGACAAATATGTTACAAAACAAACACGTTTTAGAGTGATATGTCTGTGGCAGACTGTTAGATGCACGGCAAGTGGTTTATATTAATTGTTAGGTGTGTAGTCCCACTAGTTTACACCTCTGCAGTAAAGGTTTACATTTTATATCCGCCATATAAGTCGACCTCTAGATTTCGGCTTGAAATCTCGACTTTTACTTTGCAATTTACGGTACTTTCATTTCTCGAAAATCTCGCTAATTTTCAGTGTTCAAACCATTCTTTCACTTTTTCTTTCATTTCCTTTCTTCCCTTGCTTTTCTCTTTGCTCATACATTGTTCATCTTTCATTCTTATTTCTTTTATTTTATTTTATTTTTCTTATTTATCTCCGGACATTTTTCACATTCATTTTCTATCCTTCTTTTCTCAAACCCTTTCTTCGGTCTTTGCCTTTTTCTTTTTTATTCTTTCTTTTCTTTTCTCAAAAATTCCTCTAATTTTTTCTTTTCTTTCTGGTCTATCTCTATTTTTCCAGAAATAGGAGAGGCGCCAAGAATGGCCAGGTAACAATTGGTAGAGTTGCGAAAAAGATGCTCTTCGCGACGAAACAAAAGAGATGAGTGGTCAACAATAGTGGGCCGCTTCGTCTATTAACAGGGCTCCTTTTTAAGCCGAAAGCATAATCACATTTTAACCAGGTGGGAAATACAAGAAGATTCAGTCAAATCTCCCGAGAAACCAACAGTATAACTTTATTACCAACATTGATATCTTTTTATTTTCCACACTTTCTGGCTTTATTTCAATCTATTTTTCTTTGTTTCTTTCATTATTTATTTCTTTCATTCTGTTTCTTTTTCTTTCATTCTATTTGACTTTCATTCTATTTTTCTTTCTTTCATTCGATTTTTTCTTTCATTTTCCTTAATTCTTTTTCTTTTTCTTTCATTCTAGTTTTCTTTCTTTCATTATTTAAATCTTTCATTCTATATTTTCTTTCTTTCATTCTATTTTTCTTTCATTATTTTTTCTTTCTTTCATTCTATTTTTCTTTCATTATTTTTTCTTTCTTTCATTCTATTTTTCTTTCATTATTTTTTCTTTCTTTCATTCTATTTTTCTTTCCTTATTTATTTTCTTCATTCTATTTTTTTCATTATATTTTTCTTTCATTCATTCTATTTTTCTTTCTTTCCTTATTTATTTCCTTCATTCTATTTTTCTTTTCTTCCATTCTTTTTCTTTATTTCAATTTTTTTATTTTCTTCTTTTTTTTTTTTTTTTATTTATTTGAAAATTTTTTTCTAAAGCCTTTTTCTTTTTTTTTGTTTCATTCTTTATTTCTTTTATTTTCATTCTTTTTTAAATTTTTTTTCTATTTTTTCTTTTTTTTTTTTCATTCTATTTTTTTTTTTTTTTTTTTTTCTTTTTTCATTTTTTTTTTTCTTTTTTCATTAATTATTTCCTTCTTTTTTCTCTTTTTTCATTTTATTTTTATCTTTTTTTTTCTTTATTTCTTTCTTTTCATTTTTTTTTTTTCATTCTAAAATTTTTTTAATTCTTTTTTTTTTTCAAATCCAGAATTTATTTTTCTTTTTCTTTCTTTCCTTCTATTTTTCTTTCTTTCATTATTTATTTCTTTATCTTTCATTCTATTTGACTTTCATTCGATTTTTCTTCCTCTCATTCTATTTTTTCTTTCATCTTTTATTTCGATAATTCTATCTTTTTCTTTCATTCTAGTTTTTTTTTTCTTTCATTATTTAATTTTTTCATTCTATTCCTCTTTCTTTCATTCTATTTTTCTTTCTTTCATTCTATTTTTCTTTATTTATTTATTTCCTTCCTTCTATTTTTCTTTCTTTTATTATTTATTTCTTTGGTTCTATTTTTCTTTCTTTCATTATTTATTTCTTTCATTCTCTTTTTGTTTCTTTGGTTCTATTTTTCTTTCATTCATTTAATATTTAATTCTTTCATTCTATTTTTCCTTTTTTCATTCAATTGTTAATTCTTTCTTCCTTTTTAAGGTTACTTTATTTCAAAGTCTTTGATTTGTCCTTCCTTTTTTTACTAAAATATTTCCCATTTTTCTCTCTTTCTCTCTCTTCTATTTTCTCTTTTTCTGCCTAGATATTTCTCTTTCACGAGATCCTTACATTCTTTTCTACTTTCTCTCTTTTGTGTTCTTTCTTTTCATTTTGTTTTCACCTTGCATTTCAAAGAAAACATTTCTCGTTAACTTCCGTCGTTTTCAAAAAACAAAATTTTTAGTCTGCAAATATTTTTCTCTCCCTTCATTTTCATACCTTAGACACATTCAGATAAATTGTACCTCGTTTACGTTCCTGCGCTTAAATGGCGAATGTCGCAACCAGCCGGCATCATATCAAGATCTATGATTCACCTTCGTCTTTTCTTTCTTCCATTCTCTTTAACCATAACTCTTTCCCTTCAGCGGCCATTTTGTCAACAGTTACGAATGTAGTTGAACATAATTTCCGGTTTGTGCGTCAACAGAGATAGATTCTCATTAGATCTAAAGAGAATAGCCCAAGACTGACAACTAACCAGATCCTTGTTGTAGTGAGGCATCAACATACCTGGATACGTAACTATTTCTTTTCAAGGACTGTATTTAATCAACTTCACCCCAAGCAAGAGAGTAAAGTCACAAAGACACAAAGACACAAGGGGTTACAAGGTGTGGAAGACTTAGAAGCATAAATATTACTAAGGAGCGAGGACAAAAATAGCAACTCGGAAGAAAGTAGATATCCATTGACATTGTATTTAAATTTCTGGGGATTAAAGTTGGCTAGATAAGTATGGAACAGGAAAAGAGTTCCATACGCGATAAGTACGAGAAAAGAAATTAGAATAGAACTTCCGGTTACATTTAGCCAGTTCAACTCTAAATTGATGCGATCTCAACGTCAGTCTAGTAAATTCAAAAAGGCTAGGTACTATAGCAAAGAGCTCATCCGAAAAATTACCATGAAAGTATTTATAGAAAAGACACTGAAAACCAAGCATACGACCGTGGGTAAGTAACTGAATCCATGATGACAGATAAGGCCCGACAATATTGCTGATTCTTTTTTTGGATTTTATCAAGGTCCTCAAGGTAAATAGAAGGCGTGTCGGATCATATGTGGCAACAACATTCTACGTATGGTTAAATGGTAGACTCTTGGATATGTAAGATAGATTCTAGAGAGAAAAATTGCTGACCAAGCAATGAATTCAACATAGTCATTCAATTCCATTTCGCCTGAGAACGTGATTCTGAGTATGCGCAACTATTAACTTTCCTGGGGGTTAGCACCATGAATCCTGATAGTGGCCAAAGAGAATCTCTCAGATTCATTTATATTTAACATCAAATTGCTAAATCCGTATCGGAAACAATTTGAAGACTGCTTTGATAAACTAATACATTTATGAGTCTGTTCCTCAGTTGGTGTCCTGTACATATAAAATAAGAGAGAGAACAGAGTACAAAGATAAACTTATCTTATACTTATCTGCTATGGTGAATATGGAATATCATGTGTCATTTTGTTTGAAATGAATGGCCTGGACAATTATTGTTTTAAGAATAAAAATCCATACATGTTTCATCCTTATTTTTAATTAATTTTTTTTTATATATATATATATATATATATATATATATATATATATATATATAATATATCCAAAAAAAAAAAACAAAAAAAAAAAAAACCTAATATTTGTTAAAAATAACAACCCTAAAAGCTTTTCTATCCTTTTTTGACAAATGATTCAAATTTTAGTATGTTAAATTTCTTGATAACAACTTTTTTTTCCAATTTTAATTTCAAATTGATTTCAAAAATATTTCAAAAGATTTTAAATTATATTCAAAATTTTTAAAAAAATTTTAATATATATATATATATATATATATATATATATATATATATATATATATATATATATATATATGTGTGTGTGTGTTGTGTTTTGTTTGTGTGTGTTTTCAATTTTAATTTTTTAATTTTTTTTCATAATCGGTAATTTTTATGCATAAAAATTATTAATATTTATCTGTAACTCACTCTTTTAAACCGATATTTAACTCTTCTCTTTAAAACTTAAATTTTAACCCCCACCTTCACCTTTAGGCCTTCCTGTTCTTCTTTCTTCTGTTACACCCTCTCTCTAGACCTTTCATACATTTCCCTCTCACAACTGTTTCCCACACCCACACTTACACTGTCAATAAAATTTTATTTTTTATACCCGGAGTTATATTTCCCGATTTCTTTTTGAATTTGTAGCTCTGATGAATTGGATCATGACGATTCCAATGTAATAAATTATAACGATGGAATATTAGTGTTTGAGCCTTTTATATTTTAATCTTACTCTGTCCTGAACATTGAGTTCTACCTGGATTCTATCCTCTTGGGGCTTTACTTATATATATCTATATATATTTTAAAGCCAGGCATATATTATCTATCTATCTATCCTATCTATCTATCTATCTATCTAATGGTCTCCTCTCTCTCTCTATCTCTATATATATATATATATATATATATATGTGTTTGTGTGTGTGTTTGTGTTTGTGTGTGTGTGTGATCAAACGATTGTGTGTAAAATGTTGAATAGAATAAGGGTGTTCCAGATGGATTTTTATTTATATATATATATATATATATATATATATATATATATATATATATATATATATGAAATATATATTTCATATCTTTTGTCTTAATTCATTTCATCCCATAATCAAGGCAACAAATCCTCTAAGACTCATGACCAATTAAACGTTGCCTTAATAAACGAAAGGAAGAGAATAGCAGTAAGTGTGGCGTCACATCGTCTGTCTCTCTGCCCCGTCGCCGTTCTATCTTGCGACGACCAATGTGACTTGGTATAGGTCGCGACACCAAACGTGACGTTCTACCCCTTTGCTGATTCGGATGGGAATCTGGTTAGATTCGGTATCAGCCTTGTCGTTCCCAGCTCGCCTTCAACGTCTTGTTACCGAAGTAACTGCTTTGATTTCTAGTCTAACCTGCCCACATTGTGATTTGATCTTAGGTAGACGAAATCAATCAGTCGCCGGGCCGCAATGCAAATCGAGTCCGAACAAGGGTAATACCGCACAAGTATGTAAAAGAAAAGAAAATAATAACTCGAAAAGTTCAAATGTGTTAAAAAAGAATAACAATATTTTATATCTGATTCCTGAATACAGGACTGCGTCTTTCTCCCAAACCGCTAATATGGATTCGTGACACTTTGTGTTTGTTAGGCGAGTCTTAATGTCTTAAGTTGTTTTTTTTTTTTTAAAACTCGTTCTTGGTGTATCTTCAGGCGATATTCGTAAAAATTGTTTCGGTGGTGTGAGTCTAAGTTGTTCTTCAAAAATAAATTGTTCTTGGTTAAGTTGAGGACAGAATGCATGGATCTGAGTCAGCTTTCTGCGAGGCGGGTCTCAGAGCTCACAGTGTCTGCGTCTGCCAACTACGTCTGTGTTACTCACTCTGCAACTGCTTGACTGTCTCTTCTCCAACTGCCGTCCATTTGCTGCTTATATGGACGCCGACCAAAACCGGGGTGGGCTTGTCGTGATTTGAGGTTCCTTGATAATTCTAAATCCACAATAAGGATTTTCTTTGTTTTCGGTCAGCAAAATTTATTACTTTCCATTTTTGGAAGTCCTTACTTTCTACTTTAAGGGAATCGTTCTCCCAAATTCTTCCTTTCTCATTTTGGTATCTCACACCGATCCCTTAAGTGGGCGTCAACAGGTTCCCTTCTTTCTCACAGTGGCATCTCACACCAATCCCTTCAGGAGGCGTCAACAGGCCTCCCCTCCTTCTTCATAGTTTACCTTCGCCTACCACTCACGCCACCCTTCAGCCAATGAATGCTCAGCAGCGTGGGTGTTTGCAATTATCGCTCAAAGAAAAAAAAATATCTTCTTTCCTTTTTTTTTCTTTTTCTTTCTCTTCCACGAGCATGATCTGGCATTTCATCTGCAGTCACTCTCTCACAGACGTTCCGTCGCCTCCCTCTGTCTTTTTTATAAATACTTTCATGGTAACTGCTGCGATGAGCTGCTTTCGCTGGTTCCCAAACTTCATGAATTTAAGCGTTCTACTAGGCTGGCATCTCGCTCTCATTCTTTCATTGTCGAAACTGTTAAATGTAGCCATTTCTTCTACTCCAATAGCTTCATGTCTCACACTTCTCGCCTGTGGAACTCCCTCCCCTTTTCGTCTTTCCCTGATATCTATAATCTCCAACTATTCGAATGTAATGTCAATCGACGTCACCAGATGCCTTGATCCCTATCCTTCCCTTCATCCTTTCTTCTATCACTCCTATTTGCTCTCTCTCCAACTGTGTGTAACCCCTTGCGTGCTAGTGGCTTCCCGCCTTGCTTGGGATGTAACGATTAACACACACACACACACACACACACACATATATATATATATATATATATATATATATATATATATATATATATATATAAACATATATATAAACACCTTCAGCTGTCCCTGTTGTGTAATAAAGTTTCAACGTGCTTCACTGCATCATAGCTGACTTTAAGCGAATGGATGTCAAAACGAGAAAGTTTCTAAATTACAACAATATGCATTATCCTAAGGCCTATGTTAATCGTCTGTATGTGTCCAGAATCGAAGATGGCAAAAGATTAGTTGAACTAGAACTGTCTCCCAATATTACAAGAATCGGTCTTCAAAGACACTTAGAAATTACAGAAGACTGGTTATTGGTCTTTGTGAAGGAACATGAAAGAAGTAAGGAACAGTATTCAGTAACAAAGGAAGCCAAGGAATTCAAAAGGAAATTCCAAGTGGATGAAGAAGATTGAGTAGGCCATAATCTAACTACTGCCATCGCAAATAACTTAAATTTGAAGGCAGAAAGAAATGCAATGAAACAAATGCAGAAACGATGGTACAATGAATATCTTCAAGATCAATAATCTGCCCGTGCCAAACAAGTTGTAGAAAAGCCATGTGACTATCTGTGGTTGTGTAGTGCAGGAATAAAAGTTAAAATGATAGCTAACTAGAAATTATACATTAAACTTACGGAAAAAATATTGCTGACTACAAATTCAGTTATTGAGATCAATATCCAGAAAAATCAAATTGACGATCTTTTATCAGGTTGCATTGCATAAGATTCCGTCGGATATGAAACATTGAATAACAGGCTACACCAATATCTATCCTGAAAAATCCCTAAGTTTTATATCAAAGAAATCTCGGGAAATTAGTACGAAGACTACCCTGCCCCTGGTTACAGTCATAAGACTTAACAATTTGAGACGTGACCACCGCTTTACCGGCGGTAGAGAAAAATGACGTAATGCTCAGTCACCGGTTGAACGGTGTGTAAACACTTGTAACTATTTTTATATCTACCGTGAAACATTACTTACCAATTATTTGCAAATTTTGACTCAGAAGCTCAGGCAGAATTCTAAAAACTTTTCAGGAAAACAGGGATCAAAGCGTTAATTTGCCCCCTTTTCAGACACGGGTATCTACTAAAAAAATAATGTTTGAAACAATAAAAATGTGGGATTAAAGATAAATCCAGAAAATCTTTAAAATTATATATATATATATATATATATAATCGGACGACTTCTTCACTATATATCTCTGTCTATAAAAGACAGGATGTGTGTGTGTGTGTGTGTGTGTGTGTGTGTGTGTGTGTGTAACGAATGCACGGCCGCAATTTTAGACGGATTTGCACCAAAATTTACATGCACATGCTCCAAGTTAGCGGCAAGGCCAACAGCGACGTTGCATTTCCCAACTCCCTTCGATAGTGGAAATAATCGATTTTTTTCATGCTTGTACGGCAGTTTTCATCAAGTTTGAGGCCATTTTCTACTGGCCAGAGTGAGAGCCTATAGCTGGCTGCCACGAATAGGCAGGAAGATTCTATTGGCCAGCGTGAGAGCCAACAGCTTACTGACACGAATGTTAACTAGCATGCAAAAAACATCGATAGCTGCATTCGTCAAACGTGGTAAAAATTTAAATCTGCATGGCACTTTACTCTAATTGGTTCATTCGCTTGCTTAAACTGGTTTGGGCGTAAAAAAGTATTTGTTGTTAACATTCTTTTTTCATTCGGTTTTTCCAGTTACGAGTCCTTTTTTAAAGCTGATCGTTTTGTGTTAATTTTGTTTAGTTCTTTGTTCGTAACAGATTTAATATTTAATATGGAACTTATAAAAAATTCGCAGTGTGAGATAGGCAAGAAGTAAGGCATGTAGCAACATCAGCATGGCAAAGAGCACTCTTTTAAAGGCAAGGAAGGGCAAAACTATTTTGAGTCAAGTGATAGCGATTGCTGTATGAGTCGTACGATTTTTGAATCAAGCACAGGCAACCCCGGGCCATGCTGCTAGCATATACATATATATATATATATATATATATATATATATATATATATATATACATATATAATTATTTAACTTTAATTGCCCTAAACCCCCACTTTTGCGATAATCTGTCCACTTTTCACGAGGTTAATTCATATATGAAATATTTTCACTTGCAAAGAAGATCCGTTTTTTATGACAATTTTCATATTTGCTTTTTTTTTAAAACTCTGTTACGGGCTGGCGCATGTCATGTTTTTACAAGTGCTCCCGTGGTTCCTGATAAAGGTAATTTTCTTTCAACTTTATATTTTGTAATACATGATCGTAATTTTTTCAATTGTTTATTTTGAAATTTTTATTGTACATTTTTGTTTGTATATATACCTTTGATGTATATATATATATATATATATATATATATATATATATATATATATATATATTCTGTGTATGTATTGTATAGTGTCTATTATTTTGTTATATACCATTAGTTGGTTTATATTTGTTTCCGTTTTATTTGTTATACTGTGTTATATTTGCATGTAAGTTACAAAGTAAATATTTATTAAGATGTCTACATTTACCTATTAATTCATTTCTCTTATTTAATAATTTAATTTGATTATTGAAATTTATTATATAAAATTTGCCTACTTTATTATGCAGATTCAGTTATTACGCAGATAAAAATAATATTAGCTTAAGACCTCTAAAATCTAATAAAACAAAACGTTTGTCCATAATATATGTCGAAACATGAGTAAATGGAAGGATTTAAAAACTGTTGAAAAGCAGAAAATAACGACGTTATTGAGTGAGGGAATGTTCACATTGGAGATATCAAAAGATCTTTGCAGATAACATAGAACGAAAAAGAAAGCCGTTGAAAATGTTAGTTGAGAACTCAAAGCTGAGGAAAAGGCTTTAAGAACTCGCTTCCACGAGCTGAACGTAAAATAAGCGAGGAATAACAAAACGAATACTTTTACCCAGCGCTTAAATCTTTGAAAAGGTTAGAAATAAGGTAGACAAGAAGGAGAAAAGTTGTAGAATACTTTGTAAATTGGATTCTGTAAAAATCTCCAAGGAAACCTTTCACTAAACCAAATATTTTAATGCGTCAAAATTGGGCCAAGAAATACGGAAAAATTTACTTTTTAAAAAGTAATTTTCGCGGGCGAATCTCTAGTAATATTTAATGGACCTGATTGATGAGGCAAAGGATAGATTTTATCCAATTCAGACTCGCCTGTTGCTAAAAGAAAGCAACATGGAGACGGTGGTGTGGTTTATTGGCTGGAATAGTTGAAACCATTAGTCTCAGTCTCGCCGTTTCAAAGTGAAATGCTTATTTATACATAACAATTCTCTTTCTCATATATCTACGCTTACATGGGAATTATTTGAGAATAAATGTTTTAAAGGAGAGAATATATTGCAATGGCCACTAGCAAGTCCTGATCTTAATCCGATTCAAAAACTATGGCCAATTTTGAAGATAAAATTATATGAAGGTGGCAATCAATATAACAGCAAAGCAGACATATTAATTAAAATTACCATGTCAAAATTGAAAGAAATAACAAAGTCAATAAATAATAGTTTACTAACAGTTATTGAGTACAAGGGTGACCATAGTCAAATATAAAGGATTCATAGGCTTATCGTGTGGGCTTTTTATTTGTTCAGTTATAGGCGGTGATCAATGTTGATGATTTTAATATCATTATTATGATGTTATTGAAGTAAAATATGATTAGTTGTGTTTGCCAAATAACTTCAGGATACATCAAATAACTTGCATAAGACATAGCGATCTACTTAGAAGTTTGTTTAGACATCTAAATTAATTGTTTAAAATTTGCCAATGGTTTTTGAAACCATATTATTGAAGTTTATATGATTTGCTTAATAAATTCAGGCAGGTTGTATATATGAATTTGTAACAACGATATATATATATATATATATATATATATATATATATATATATATATATATCAAGAACAATCCTTGGAGAAAGAAATATTAGATATACACAATTATATAAGAGATAGATAGATAGATAGATAGATATGAACGGAATGAGAAATCAATCGGGATTTTCGGACATTCCATTCTTTAGTAATATCTATCATACCTTATATATATATATATATATATATATACTCGACTCTCCTGTCGAATTCGACGTATGGGGGTCAAGCAGATTAGTTCCCAGGTAACCGACAGCCCGACAACAGTCCATGAGATTTGATTATAGTGGGTGACGAAGGTTTCGTGCATTTTGAAGGGACTAATACAGAGATCTGGTGCACTAAGTACCACAAGGCCCCCAATCGACGCTCTGTAGGTTTTGAATTCAGAGTTGTCCTTCTCCTAGACCAGTTGCCATCCAGGTCTATGGAATCTAGTCTGTCCTCCTATTTACCTATAGCTGGAGGGTGAAGAATAGGATTCACACCCTTCGTCAAGGGTATTTGCAAGTAAGTGAATGAAATGGATTCGACTGGAATTCGAACTCGGCTCTCCGATTCTTTCAATCCAAGCCGCTATCCATTACTCCAGTCCCTGCCCTCTTCAACAGCCAACTAGGGTAGATAACACAGTTTCGGTGGCTAAATCGGTCCTGCCATCCCTAGCGCCACCAACAGATTTTGCCAGCGGAGAGGGTATTGTCTTTTTGTGTAGACGTATCAAAAGCGATGACTTGTGATCGTTAACCAATACGTAACGACCGTTATCAATGACCTAGAAGGGAAGATAAACAGCTTTGTTTCACATCGACAGTAGCATTATGTTGCGAGCATGGTTTTACTTAACTTCGTTTATTTTGGAACTTGAGCTGGTCCAACTCGATGTCTGCTGATCTGTCGTCTGAAGATGATGTGAATCTCGCTTCAGGCTCCGGTCTGTAAATGCTCACCTTCAAAAGGAAAGAAATGATTGACCATATAGCTACCACATGACACGTGTACGCCTTTTTCCATGTATTCGGATCTCAGCGATTCGTAGAGGCTTTTCTTTCGTTTTTATACCTACACACTGTTCTCCTCCCATGTAACCGTTAATTATAGTTGGAAAACACACTTTTTGGAATCAGACGACGCTATTGCGTCTGACTGAATAATGTGTACCGAGAATTGCAGAGGTGTTGTAAGATCAACTAAAAGCCTCCAATCACAGGATCTACTAAGTAACGTCATGTTGGGAGTTATTCGGGTCTTATATACACGGCGTTCACCTTCCTTGTAAAAACGGATCTCAGCTTTTCAGGCCGTTTTAGGTTGTTTGTTTGCTGATCCACACTGTGTACTTACTAGCTAACTCCCTGACCACTTCTAGCACGTTGTTATAACGCCACGTTTACATCTTCAGAGATTGAGGGCATGATGAGTGCACGTGGCGTTAAATGCCTCGATCATTTTCACATGATGCGCATACACCAGTATCAGTGTAACCCCCCCACAGTTTGAGGTTTTTTCATAGTTAGATCGCAGGAGGAATGATATTGTCACTGGCTCCATTGTAATCAGGCTATTCCATGATAACTTCGTCTGATCAATGTCACTCCATGTAGTCCAAGCAGATTCTGTATATTCAAGCGCTGCTACGTTTATTGGCCAAAAATGGACAAGGACATAGCAGACATGATAGAATCATGCAAAGGATGCGCGCTTGCAGCAAAAGCTCCAAACACGACGTGCAAACCATGGCCCAAAACAGATCATCCTTGGCAAAGAATCCATGTGGATTTTGCTGGGCCTATGGGCAACATGTACTATCTCATTGTTGTGGATAGCCACTCAAAATGGCCTGAGGTCCTACAATGTAAAAGACCAACCACAAACTGCACGATCGGATTTTTACATGAGCTATTCGCACGTTTTGGCGTCGTAGATTGTATAGTTACTGATAATGGCACTCAATTCACATCAAGTGAATTTAGAGACTTCTGCAAGTCATATCAGGTGGACCACGTTACAACGCCTCAGTACCCCCCTAGGTCAAATGGCCAGACAGAAAGATTCGTGGACACTTTAAAAAGGGTTTTAAGAAAGGCACTAGGCACACCAACAGATAAAGCATTGCAACAATTTCTGCAGGTGTATCGGATAACCCCTAATCCGAACACGCCTATGAGAAGCTCGCCTGCAGAAACAATGTTTGCAAGGAAAATAAAGTCTGTCTTCGACAAACTTATTGCACGGCAAGCAAAATTTTAAAAAAACCGTATCATAGGAAATATTTCAATCCTGGCGATAGGGTCTTTTTCAAGGCGTACAAGAACAATATGACATTCTGGGAAGTGGGCATCATTAAGCAGAGAATTGGTGAACTGGTATATATGGTCTAAGGACCAAAAAACTTTCACAAACGCCATTGGAACCAGCTCAGAATATGCCGTTTGAAGAAATCGGAGGAATCACTACAAAATAACTGTGAAGAGCCGATCGACGTAATTTTCGATCACTTCGATCTCG
>CAHIKZ030002002.1:2017500-2054279 GCA_903632075.3 Acanthosepion pharaonis | reverse complement strand
AGGTGAACGACTGATAATATTCAGTCACCCCCACGAGGGTGTCGCGTGGCACAAGGCCTTTTTAACGTGGGCATTCCCGAGCCATTAGGCCCGGCCAAAAAAAAATATTTGAACCCGCATAAACGGGTTCTGGGCCGGTTTATCCTCCCGAAGGAGACTCCGCCCTTCGGCGTAGCCTCCTTCGGGTTCCTCTCGCCCGTAGGAAGAGAGTTGAACCGAACAGTCAGTTCAGAGGTGAACGACTGATTTCTTGCCTACTCCTGAGGCGCAGTATTTATTAAGTAGGGAATAGTCCATTATTATTATTATGGGTAAGATCCCATAACTATATATATATTGAAAATAGTGTTGAAAATAGTGATTGAAAATAGTGTATATTTATTAAAGTAAGTGTATGCTTATATTATATGTTTATCGTTTATTCAAAGTTTCATTTTTATTTAATGGTTAGTAGTCATTTTTTTGTCTTGGTGCTCTATGTTGGGGTTCGGTTTTTTGTTTTTTGGTGTTTGTATGTGGGTATGTCTATATATTTATATGTACATGCACACATATGGGCATTGGTCTGTATTTTTACTATTTGTTCCTTTATTTATTAATATCTTAAGCTTGTATTTTAATTGTTTCATTTAATTATTCATCTAAAATTCAATTATATTTATTTTATTTATATTTTTTTTCTTTTAATTACTGCTTAGATGAGAAAATATTTATTTATATACCTAATTTTACCCATTATTACACTTTTTGTTCAAGAGATTTTTTTTGGTTTTAAAAACTAATTATTGCTCATTTTTCCTCTAAGCATAATTTATAATTTTTCATATGAATACCGTATGGGTATTCATATAAAAAATTTGCACTTTTAATAATTTTCCATTTCATTTTGGTGGGGATAATGTTTTCTTTTCGACACTATATGTATTTTGATAGAGTTGTATTGTTTATATTAACAACATTTACCAGCGGGAATGTCCGAGAAATGTCACAGAAAATATGTGTTCCCCGGAACTGTCATATAACCTGACATGCTATACTATTTAGCTACAGAGGAAGCGTCTGGTTACTAATATTAATTTCGGCTGCAAAATTTCCCATGATTTCTCTTCAACGCTCACATCTGCTCGAAGCATAACTTAACGTAAACAAATTACATCATAAAGCCGGTAAATTTGTTAAAACTGTTTGTTGCAGACAGGGAATTTACTTAAATATCAAATCTCAATTTTCTCTTGTATTTTTCCAACATGTTGCGGATTAGGATCAATACTGAGGATGAATACACTGAGGTTCATGTTTTGTACAAGTCATTTTGACCGACTCAGTCATTTTCAAGAACAAATCTGTCTGTGTGGTTTGCAAGATTGCATTGTCTACATTTCGGTATTCTTTACTAAGGTGAAAGTTTGAAATAGTCAGTTGTAATGAAAAATATGGCTCAATTTTTGGTTAAATCTTTGTTGCAATACGACGTGTTGTGCGAAACTACTCCTAGTGCAGCCTATCATGAGTTCAATGTCCTATTCTTTATTAAATTTGCCATATCAGATTCAGATAGACATAGTTGAAGTGCTTTGTATTTATTTTATTGTATATCCAAAATTTTATTATAGATTCAGCATAAGAGCTTAAAATTGCAAACAATACCTATTTATGATAAAATTACCAACACTTTATATTTAAGCAAAATGACCAACAATATATACTATAGTAGAATTACCAACATTTGTTTTAAGCTTTTCACCCCAATCAAGCCGGAAGTGCCACTAGAGTGGGATCAAGACTAAAGAGGCGTGAAAGAGGAAAGGATGAGGAGAAGGATGAGGAATAAGATCAAGGCATCTGAAGATATCGATTGACATTGAATTGTTAAAGATTATAGCCATCAGGGAAACAAGTAAGAGGAAGTGAATTCACCAGGCAGGAAGTGCAAAACATGAAGCCATTGGAGTAGAAGAGACGGCTACATTTAACCGTTTCGACAGTGAAAGGGTAGGACTGAAATGCCGACCTAGTGGCACGTTTAAATTCATGCAGGTTAGGAACTAGCAAAAATAACTCGTCGGATTAGTTACCATGAAAGTATTTGTAGAAAAGACAGAGCTAGGCGATGGCCCGTCTGTAAGAGAGCGACAACAATATTCATACAAAGGCGAATGGTTGATTTATAGATTTGAAAGATACGGTAGATGAAATTATTGATTCAATATAATTGGTCCATCTCAAGTCAGCGGACAGCGTGAGACCAAGCAGTCGCAAAGATGTACTCTCGTGGAGTTGAGCATCAGACATTCTAATGGGAGGCAATGAGAGTTCACTATGTTGTGTAACAGAAAGTAGTTTTGGTTTTGAGGCATGAAAGTTAACCAGCCATTTCCTGTCCTGATTGGAGGTCCTTATCGAGACCTAGGGCCAGGTTAGTTTTGTCAGCGATACCAGATTTGTTATTTAGGCAGGAATAAATAGTATTGTCGTCTGCATAGATGCCTACTTGGGAACTGATGACATCACGAAGATCGTTAATGAAGATAAGGAACAGTGTGGACACAGGGGGTCACCTGCATTCATGAGAAAGGAACTGGCACATTTTATCTGTAGTTGAAGTTATGCAACTGCGTTAAAGATATATATTTAGTTAAAGAGATAAAATTTTGTTCAAAATGTTTAGATTTCAGCATTAATTAATCCATAGAGGTGTTGATATTCCGCTAAGGAAAATCAACTAACCAACTAATTACAGACCATAGATTCTGTTTTGAAAATGTGTATCATATGTCTTATTTTTTAGGACACTTGGTTTGAATTAAGACAATATTAAGGATACATGTAAAATAGATATATAAATAATCTAATTCTGATCGATACCTTTTCAGCTTCTGAATCAGTGTGTACCAACAATAATCGGTATGTATCAAAATTCACTAAATATCCCCGTTGGGCTTTAAAATGAACTTGTTCTCACCCATGCATAACGTAGAACTGATGGCGAATATCATCATATGGTGCATTATTGTACGCTTCTTGTGTCTATTGGCATAATACCGAAGGGTTGTAAGTGGGCTAACAATGCGAAAATTGTGGTTGCATTGTGTCTTATGGATATTCAGAGACGAATAAGGAATGGGTAGGGATTATCCTATTTTGACAGCATATAGATTTCATGTTGTAGGTTTTTCGGCAGAAGCGGTTTAATATTTTAAATGTATAAATCGTTGTTCACTGTTCCATCCACAAAGACCAAAAGAGAGACAGGTAACTTTTAGCGTATCAAACCAAATATACCCGGTGTGTGTGTGAGCAGGGATTCTATGAACCGTGCCCTTCCAGGATGTTTGCAATTATAACTCTACACAATTTCCTATTTTTTTTGTTATCAATCCTAATTCGTTTACTCAAGCTCGCTAAGTAGCCGTGTTTTCCTCTGTCACTCTTGCCTTCAAATTCGTCCTGTGATTATAAATTTTTCCAAGCCCTATTTCCTCATTTTGTTCCCTAGAAATTTCAACCGTCTTTTCCTGATGTTAATTGTACATTTTCTTTTAATTTTCTCTAGACCATCATCGCTGCTTACATGTTTAATCTACGATATTCTTAGCATTCTTTTACAGAACCATATTCCTGTTGCTCCAAATCCTCTTCTTCAAGAAAAATTGTCATCATTCACTGTTACATAGGACGACTGATATTACCCAACAGTGCAACATTCTTTTCTTTTTTTTCTAACAAATGTTTTCGGGAATACTTGCTTGAATGAGGGGTTCTCCATGTTTACATTGCTCGCACGAACAAATATCACAGAGAGCTATTTCATCAGCCAGATGCTCTTTAACTGGAAACCTGCAAGATGATGTTGCTATACAAGTTGAAAGTAAGCTTTGAGGTATGTTATTCATTGAATATTCTGTTCATGTTAGTCATGTTTTCATAATAGCTATGTGTTTCAATGTTAGCGAGCGTCACTACTACACCAGACCTTGATCTAACAATGTTCCAAGAAAGCAGCACCGACACATTGCGTTCAACATGTGCAACATACCTCAGAAATAACCATTCAACCTTTCAAATGCCCGCTATCCTATCTTGCTTGACTTATTGCCTGTCAGGCGCATCATATGGGATGCACAGGACATGAGATTTCCACGTCCGTGAATCATATGTGGTGCACACAAGCCATGAATTTAAAAGAGTCGGTAAAACTAAGGACATTTAAGAAAAGATTGATATTGAGCAGGATGTCGGAGGAAGGCCTAATCTAATATTTTGGTTATCATATATGACCACAGAACGCACTCCTGTTTTCAGACTTATAACAAAAGATTATTCAGGTTATGTGGCAAATAGCATGTTATGATATATACTGTTTCATATAATCAAAACATGAGGCACAGAGCTTAGTGTAAATAAGTATGATTTGTACGTTTTTATGTGAAACACTATATATCAGTACATTCACGTTGTTAAATAAGGTGAGTTGCCTTGAAATAATAAATCTTATGAAAAGAATTAATATTTGGATGGTACACACGAAAATGCCCTGAAAAAGCAAAGGTTTAAATTTTCTTATCTCTTATTGAAGTAAAAGAGCACTTTTGCCTCGCCGTGGCATTAAATGTCCTTTCTCTGGACTCTGAAACATAATTTTAGCTCATATATATATATATATATATATATATATATATATATATATATATATATATATATATATATATATATATATAATATATATATATATATATATATATATATATATATATATATAAGCAATTATATATATATATATATATATATATATATATATATATATATATATATATATATATATATATATATGAATTTATGAGTCCAAACTCTTTGAATTATTTTAAAAGGATTTCTTTTTGGAAATTGATTAATGTCGAGATCGATAGATTTATCAATTCAGAGAATAATGTTCTGATTTCATTGGTAATTGCAGTTCTTGCATGTCATTGAATGTCGATCGTTAAACATATACTTCGAGAGATTATGTCCCAGTCTAATGAGCGGGTAGAAACTTTTTCATGAATGTCATAAATTCGTCAGTTGGTTAGCGACATTGCTTAATAATTAGAGGACATTTTTTTGCAAAACGTACAGACTAGTTACATTTAATACAACTTGTTATATAGGAATAAAATGTTGCTGCTGACACTTGAGTTTGAATATAGGTCACCTGTGAGCAAATACAGGTGATCCCATTATTGAATTAAGTAGATCACATGACCCTAGCCCAAACTCGTATGTAGCAAATCGCGTAGCATGTAATTGATCGCATACCTAGTCTATACTGATTACTATTTGGACCGCTATTTCTACTCTATTCTCTATTATTATACGGACCGCTATTTTGAATTTCTTTGCTCTATTCACGATACTATTTCTCCATTTCAATCACTAAACAGATTACTGTTCGAGAGAGTATTATCGAGCAAGTACTATTACAGCGAGTGTTATTCGAAGGCGTATGACACCAGCATTGTTCAACGGCGTACTACAGTTGTATCTGCGATTACAATGTCTCTATTACAACGAGCCAAACGAAAGTGGCAACGAGTATTCGTTGGCATTACAAAAGTGGCAATCAATGTACGTTGATATCACAAAGCAACTCAATCAACAATTATTTTTTACAGTGATGTTTCACATGCATTAAATATATTTCATATAAACATATGTATCATATGTTCTGCCTCGTGAATACACGATGTTGAATAGAACTCGCTCAGAAGGTTACTGTCGCTTAGCAATTTTTTTTTAATTATTTCATTCCAGTAATGCTACTAAGACGCAAGTGGTTAGTGAGAGAGAAAGAGAAAGAAAAGATTTTAGTAAATGGAAAAGAAATAAAAAGAACCGATTTCAGGAAGAGAGAAGATGGCGATTGATGTTGTATTTTAATTTTTGAAGATTCTTAATGGCAGGGAAGCAACAAATCGGAAGCGAGTTCTATGGGTGAAAAGTACGGGAAAATATACTATTAGAATATAACTTCTTAGCTATCTAAACTGTAACACAACGAGATTTAGATACCAGTCTAGTAGTGCGCTTAAATTCATGCGTCCGACTTACAAAGGAGAAGAGCTCCTTAGATCAACTGCCATAAAAATATTTATAGAAGCCACGTTAGGAGTGGGGGGGAGAAAATGACAGAAATAGAGAGGCTAGGTCAGGACAGACATAACATTACAGATCTTTCTTTGGATTTTGTCGATAACTTCATCATATATAGCCAGATATTAAATGCACGGGTGAATTGTAGATTCATAAATGTGCAAGATGGATTCAAACGAAAGGAGTGGGAGGCGTTAAAATTTGCAAGCAATCCATTTTAAACGATTGGGCTCTTACGTCACAAACTTCTACTTTTAATGACATCTTTCATCTGTTTGTACGCTATCATCGCTCTCTACATATTTTTAAGTTCATATCTGTAAATCCCCATGGCTTATTGGGAAAGATAATGAAGCGTTTTTTTTACATCTCCTAACTTTTCCATCAGAGTACTTATTCTCATAAAGTATTATTTTTTAATCATGTCACCATAACCAAGGCGATAAAGCCACTAAGACACCAGAGTGTGAAAGAATCTTGGAAAAAGTTATTAAGAAATAATAGACAGAAAATGACGATTGCATTAAATATAATTTTTTGAATATCAAAGTTGACTGGAAGTAGGAAGCCGGTAGAGATTTCCATATGCAAGAGGTGCGAGAGAAGAAACTATTAGCATAGAACTTACGGTTATATAGAGCAATTTCAACTGCAAAATGATGAGATCTAGCTGCCAATCTAGTCTTGCCTCTAAGTTCGTATGAATTCGTTATCAAAGAGGAAACCTCATCAAAACAATTACCATGAACATGCAACTACAAGAATCTCTCGATTAATGCACATTCGATAAATGCATTTTCGCTTAGTGCGCTAAATTTTTTATTTACCAAAATTCGATTACTGCATGCATTATACTCGATTAGTACATTAAAACATTCTTCAGTTTAACCATAGTAATTGAAAATTGTTTTTTTTTTATAGTTACCAATAAATTAAAAGTTTTTTAATGTGTAAATATTTGGTTGTCAAGTATTGCGTTATATAAGTAATTAAAGTACTGTTTTAAAAATGAACGGTTATAAATGATATAATCCAATAAAAAATACATATTTGAATATTTGTCTCCTTCAAAATGTTTTGAATATTTTGATTTTTTTCATGTTTCCTTTGAAAGTCTTAGAAGGAAATTTGTGATTTTTTTGAAAAAAAAATGTAGGATTTAATTAGATACAGAAATTTACATTTATCAAAATATATCAAATATGAAAGAGGTATGAATTTCTTATCGAAAGTTTAGTTAAAAATCAGGTTAAAATACTAATGATCTTCGTGAGATCGCCCACAGTAGCATGTATAGCTACAAAAATTCCATCTATATGACATGGGTGGAGATCATTGATGAAGAATTCATTAAAAACATGCTTGGGGTGCCTTCAGGAAGAGGGTTAAGGGCTTTATTTCCAGATACGGAGCAACTCAGGATTCTGAACAGTTTGGAATTGTGCCATAATTCTTCATATCAATGATAGCGATATTTCAGCTTCCATCTGAACTATATTTCATGCCTTCATGAGTTTCCAATCTTTAGCTATGGTTAATTAATGATGAATATATCATTTTCGATTATGATTAATTTCATCACGATTTTCTGTTACGCTTGGTAAAGTCATTATAAATTCTTATTGTTCAAAGTACAAGCCAATAATGTTATAAGGACCTCGGAGTATTCCAGTAAGATATCTTTACTCATCTCTAATATATACAACTGTTCCAAGCTTAATTTAACAATTGGACAATTTTGCTGTTACACGATTCGGACAACTTTGCTGTTACACATGATTACACCCCACCAAACACACACATACACACACACACACACACACATATATATATATATATATATATATATATATATATATATATATATATATATATATATATATATATATATATATATATATATATTATATTATATATTGATTACAGTTTTGCTTTTATTTTTAAAATTTTAACATTATATTAGACAATTGAAATGTATGTATAAAAAGAAAGGAAAATATATATTTAATGGGAATATTACATTTTTTTAAATTATATAATTAAAAAGGAATTTTCTGTTCTTATTAAAACATGAATATATATTTAAGAGTAATATATTTAAAAAAATAGACAGTAATTAGGATTATAAATAGCAATAAAGAAAGGAATTTAATATTTAAAATAAAATAAATGTTAAAATTAATATTTAATTAAAAATAAGAATAAGAATAAAAATGAAAATTAAAAAAATTAACAATTTATAATAAAAATAAATTTAATTTTAAAATTATAATTAAAATAAAAAATTAAATTTAATTAAAAATAAAAAACAGAATACAAACATAAACAAGATTAGAAATTAAAACAAATAAAAATAAATAATCTGTATCAGCGTATTTATGCAGATAATTAATTTTATGCCTACACGTAATCATTACTTTATTTCTCTTGTGTAATAAGTTAGGGTTGTTTAATGTTTTAAGTTAACCAACTTTTTAACAAGGCATAAATTGCATTTATTTACTTAAGCGTTATAACCCTTAGCCCTGGATATAATTTCCACGTTGATTTATGCCGTAATTTTTAAATTCCCAGAAATTTTTATAGGGCGAGCAGTGCTGTTATTTTTTTGTTATTTTAAATTAATTAATGTTATTCTATGGTGTTAAAAACAAAATTTCCAAGGTCTTTCGGTGGAAACAAAATAAATTTAACGTTATTACCAGAATGTATGTTCATTCGATATATGATATTATCGGTCATGCATTGGCCGTTTAAGTGACAGATAGTATGTTTACGGCAGTTGCATTTATCTTTAGAGTTTACGTTGTCATTTTGCAAATATATTTGTTTAATATAATGTAATAACATTATATTATGATGAGAGATGGATGTGTCGATGCCATCAACGCAGCTATAGCTAATGTTATTGTTTTTATTAAAATATTTTCTAGAGTTGGTGAATGATAAAAGTATATATGGATTAATTTAAAAAAAAATGATCCGATATTAGTTTTGACATTATGGTTAAAAGGTAGATTATACCATATAATGATTTGTTTCGGATGTGTTTTCTTATTTCTACCTTTTTGTTGATTTCTAAATATTATAAACTTTACGATGACTTAGTTCTAAAACTTCTACATATATTCCTTTAAACTGGACTGCTAAATATTTTCTTATTGTTGGAACTTGTAGATAATCTAACTTCTACAGATTTACGTAAATTTTGTAGACTTTTATAGTGGTTGCTTGGTTGTTTACTAACCTATATATGTGGTTATATAAATCCTTTGTGCGTGGTTTATAAAAAAAACACTTTTCAAGTCTAAGTTTACATTGAGCAAATTGATCACTTTTGTATTGGTAGTGGTGGTAAGATTTACTTCGTGATCTTTATTATTTTTTCCAGTTCAGATCCCAATTAGTCTATCAGTGGTGGACTATTTTTTACGGGGGATAATTATACTTTCATCTCTATAGAGTCCGGCGTCTTTGATGTTGAAAAAAAATCTAAGGCGCCATAATAATAGAATTCCAACTAAATAGTATGCCTCCGGGGAATCATACACCCACAAAGATATATTAAATTCCTGGTTACACTTTTTAGTTCACAACTTACCATTATGGAAAAGTTTGGATTTTAGTGCTGGCTTTATATTAATTTTGCGATCACTAATAGGACAGTAATTTATTACTAGATTGATAGCCGACAGTTAGTGAGAAGTAAAAATAAAATCATAATTAATAATGGTTAAAGTATAGCCGAAAGCGCTCGGGCAAACAAAATCATTCGGACAAATTCTGCAAAATCTATATCGAGAAAAGAAGAAAATTAAAAGAGTACAAGAAATACTAAAGAGAAACTTAATCACAATACCTTACCATTCCTTTTTTAATGAAATAGTGATTGCTACCCAAATACACAATTTTATATATATATATATATATATATATATATATATATATATATATAAATTAATTGATTTAAAATATGTTTTTCGCTACACAGTTCTAACCATGTTTCAAAAATGGAACCAAAAAGCTACGAATTTAATTTTGTAATTAAATTAAAGACATTAGTTCCATTTCATCGTCAAGCGAATTTTGGAGTAACTTTATATATATGTGTGTGTGTGTGTGTGTGTGTGTGTGTGTGTGTGTGTGTGTGTGTGTGTGTGTGTGTGTGTGTGTGTGTGTGTGTGTGTGTGTGAACAGGGTTATTCAGGCATTTTGGGAAGGAAATTAAAACTTAAGTCTACAGGTAAGATATTTTTGGGAATGTAATTTTAACAAACAAAATTGTTTGCACGATTTATTCATGAAAATGCAAATATTAATGACAAATATGTTGAACTAAAACAAATACGAAACTTAATTCTACATAACCCCTAGACATATAACATTGGAATTACACCCATTAACTGCTAGGGTGAAACGATTGCTTTTGAATCTAACTAGTGAATCCAACATAATGTCTGGCCATAGGAAATCCAAGTCCAATCGCATTGAAGGTAGTGACCTTTTAAAAACGTTGTTATGCCTTGTGAATGGTCAAAGCCAAGTTAAGCGTCACTTGAAATTAAAGTGCAAATTTAATTGATTTATGGGTATCCCGGGAATAAACGCAGGTAGGATAATTGCCTTGATGACCCGTGGGAGAAGCTAATCAACAGATGCATCGAACAAATATTGGAAAGTCGAAATTTCTGAAGAGCATGATCAGCTCCTAAACTTTTAGTTAAAGATCAGAATTTTCAACTGAAAGTAGGGTACATAGAGCAATTGGAGAGTGTTGAATATATCATTTGGGTTCTAAATAGCCTAAAACATTTTTGAAACTGCATCATTTCTCTTGTACGGCGCAATCTCCCTAGGAATCTACCTCAACAAATTTCTTTAGTTGTATCAGTCTTTGCAACATTAATACATCAAACAAAAATACATTTGACCATATTTCAGAACTGAGCTGTTTTAATATTTATAATATTTACATTGTTCTGACTATTGTCATATTCACGACATTTCGGCCATTGCATACCACAGCTTTCTTCAGGTGATAATGTTGGAATTTCAAAACGAACCCTTTATTTATTCCACGAGGTTAGGTTGTCCCAGTTCCACGTGCCATGCCTTTTATGGATATCACAGCGTCAGTTAATTCCCTTTAGGAACTTAAGTCTCCAAGTGTTTGTTCGCCGCTGCTGTATCCGGATATTGAACTCGCAACACTCTGAGTAAGTCACTTTTTTGGATTACTTCAACGAACTCTTGTATCCGCTGGGTAATGTGTCCCTGACGCCAGACGTCAAACGGTCGAAACGTCTGGAATACAACAATAAAAATGCGGACAGCAGTTCGAACAATGTAAACAGTGTAAATAAAAAGCTATTTGTATGATTTTTTAAAAAATTGTCCTACTTTTCACATTTTAAATAGATTGTTATGTATTTTTTTTAAAAATGTGTTTTAATTATCCGTAAATTCATAAGAAGTATAGAAATGTAAGATTCTTTACCCTTTAAATGGTTTCGTCTTGGTTGAATAAAGCTATTTCAATTCAAATATGGTCCCAGATCAATAACCTTTGTCAGTGCGATCAAGTTTACCTTCTTTTTACCTACAGCGTACCCACTAAAAATGATTTCCTTCAATATTCATTTTTTTTGCCATATCCATCGATATGCGATTATGTGTATACAGATTCTATGTTTTTATGTAAATTACCATAATTTTTTTTTTTTTTTTTTTGAAATATAATGAAGTGATTTCCTTTTGCTTTCTCTATAGTTTATGAAATGAGAATAGATCGTCTATACTGTCTGCCAACTCAGGATGTCTACCCTGGCATTTAATCAGTAGCTGTGGCTAGAAGCGACGTGATAACTTTCAGTGGCAACAGTTACTTTAACAGTCAGTCAGTCATGTGACAAGCGAGATATACGCGTAGGCGATCATGTATCTTTCGCTAAATGACTGACGGGGGTATACATTTTTTTATCGCAGTAGGTTGCCATTTCTTTCTGTAGTAGACCAGTTATCATCCAAGGCTATAGAACCCATTTTGTCCTGCTATTTATCCGTAACTGGGTGGGAAGGAGAAGAAGAGGATTCATACCTTTCCCAAGGGTATTAGCATGTATGGATTCGACTGGAATTCGAACTAGGCTCTCCGATTCTCCAATCCAAGACGCTATACATTACTCCACAGTGCCTTCTTTTAACTGTACATCGGCCTAACTACAATACAGGTCATAATTATATATCCGCTTGCCCCAGTTGACATCGCATATGCTATTTGACATTACCTGCACCAACTACCACTTGTGATGTTAAAATCATTTTTGTACTTCACACCAAATTCAATATTTCACTCCATTTTGCTAGATATGCATTTATATGACATGGTGTGCGGTTTAATAATAGCCGAGACCAGCACAAATGTTTATCTGATGATATTTATTTGCAAAATGTTGGTCAAAATCATTAAAACCCCGTATATATATATATATATATATATATATATATATATATATATATATATATATATATATATATATATATATACACGTGTGTGTGTGTGTGTGTGTGCGTGCGCAGTTGTGTAGTAGTCTTTCTCTTCGCAAACTATTTAGTATTTATTTAAAACGAATTCCCATTCCCTCGCTTACAAAATTAAGCATATTGACTATTTTTGGCTCCCTTTCTAAGGATGCAACTTACATTGTGTATTTTTTACATATGTAATGGACGAGTATGTGTATTGAGTATATGCATCCAGTGATCAAGAATACGCTGAAACTGTCTACGTTATTCTGTTTATGAAAACCATTTTCAATAGATTACTAAAGTTGCAATCGCCAATTAATCCGGTTTCCCTTTATACACGAATAGCAACCACATTTTATTTCTTTAGAAATAGCTGGCAGATAGAAGTAGAGAGAAATATAAGCGCAAAACTGTTGATAAACACGAAAGGGATATGAAAGCATTGACACAAGTAGATATAAACAAATCATAATAGATTAGAAACAAGCTGCGACAAGTTGGAATATTTTAGGGTGGGAACAAAAACAAACAAACATAAAATTAACTCTCTCTCTCTCTCTCTCTCTCTCTATATATATATATATATATATATATATATATATATATATACGGGAATACGGAAAAAATTCCAATCACCAAAATACCACTAAAAAATTCAACGGTATAAAGTGTTTTGAATTTTCATATACTTGTATTTTGCTTGGCCATTGTAGCTTATGTAACAGTGTTTGATTGTCGAGGGGTTTTGGTTGATTTGAACTTTTAAATCTTTTTATTTTACATTCAACACCATCACTTGATAAGACACCAGAAATATTGAAACAAAATGGCTACTTTTGAAGTGATTTTATAAAATGTTTATGCCATAATATTCGAATATATGTATATATATATACACACAGCTATATATATATATATATATATATATATATATATATATATATATATATATATATATATATATATATATATATATATATATATATATATATATATATTAATCGATACACCCAAATAAGGCGATAATGCCACGAATACGGAAGGGTATAATGAGCGTGGAACAGATTGAGACTTTAGAAGGAACCAAACCAGAACATGTAACAATGGATAAATCTCTACTCCAGTTCAAAAGACCGATGTGGCGAATACTATGATTCTTCTTGTCTTACAATGATACGTTAGGCACCTGAAGAATTTTTGGACCTATCTGTATTCAGAATCTAAACAAATATTAGTTCTTACAATTTATTCTTAGTCAAACCGTGACATTATCAGATTTCCCATGTACATATATTAATATATATCGATATATCTATAAAAATTGATAAATTAGTAGATATCTATAAGTGATCATGAAGAGATAAAGAATAGGTATATTGATTAAATGTGAATAAAATATGTTGACATCTTACTGAAAAGAATTATATAATTAAGAAAAAAATTAACAATGCTTAGATATAGAAAGTAACGGTTATGAGAGTAACACATTAGAAGTAAGATTGTGTAGCCAATATTCTCGATTATTTTACTATCTAACTTCAAACTGTGGTTTCGAGTTTATAACAGAGCAGATAGTGAGGGTTTGGATAGCAAGCTGAGTATTTTATGTTTTGTTTTGCTTGATTTTGTTTAGCTGCATGTCAACCTCAGTGGGTTATTTAATGCTAAAATCTAAATATTGTGAATACAGTTTTATGGCCTCAAATACAGATAAAATGTATTGTTAGTTATTTTGCTATAAAATGTATCGTTGGTAATTCACTTATAAGATGCATTTCTGGTAATTTTACTTTAAAATATATTGTTGGTAATTATACTATAAGTATGTACTGTTGGTAATGTTTTATATAAATATATATTGCTGGCATCTCCACCATGAAAATGTATTTTTACATTTTCATAATTTGGTTTTTGTTTAGTGTTCAATATTTGCCCATACCTGGAACCTTAACAAGTGTTACCACCCCGTTCAGGGTGGAATTGGGCACAAAAGCAATTAAGGGGTGGTTCCATGCTCTACAAACCTCCAAACTCCCGAACAGAGGCCTGGCTGCCGGATAGAATTTTATGCATAAAACAAAACAAAAATCAAATATCACTACACCACCATCTTTAGCTAATTGCCTTTCTACCTTTCCATGTATCCGTATTTCTCTGTACCTATTTCACTTTCTCTATATATTTATATATAGTAATACGGACATTTAAAAAATATTTCTATTTTATCTATTAACCTAAAACCGATTGTAAGAAGTTAGTATATGCAACAGATAAACTATTCTAAGAAATTAGTACATACAATGCGTAAATAGGAATAAACATATGTTTAATTTAGCATAAATTTCTTGGGAATAGAAAGTTCAACTTAAACGTTTTGGACACATATCATTAAATAGCATTCATTATTTAATGACATATCCGATCTTTGATATGATGGCTATCAGTCATTGGAAATAATTTGAGTTAAATGTCTTACAGAGATTAATAAAAAATCTGCCACACCCCTGTTCAAAGATGGTCTCGGAATCGTTAAAATTTTGGGGGATTTCTCTGATCAACTAGAAGTTTAAATTGCTTATGCAGATATTGTGTAGGACTGAAATCAGATGACCAACGAGGCCACTTTAAAATACCTCCCCATATCGTTTACATTATATTGTAATTAAGATCATTATTTTACTGGAAAATAAAAAAAACACTCTCAGTAGTTTGTAAAATATGCTCAATTTAATCAGGTTCTACTGTAATATTTCTTGACAAAAAACACAATCCAATATTCCATTCATAATATGTAGTTTCCCGGGAGGAAATTCACCCCTAAACAATTATACATTCACTGCAGATTCTAGATATCAGGATGGTATATTAGGGATTTATGAAATGTCCTCGCATTTCCATATATATCTCGAATTGTTTCCAAACGTGTTCGATTTTAGTAAGGTAATACCATAATATCTTGGAGTCAAACAAAGAAGGCTTCTTAAAATAATCAGAAGCACACTGCAGCTGAGGCTTCAAGTTTCTGGCAGAGCCTTTCTCGGAGTCCGAGAATGAAGTCCTCGTCGGTGAAGTGACAGCTATTTTGATAGGCCTGAATATAGACAGGCGAGAAAATCTATTAGCCAAATTGATTGGTACATTCATCGATTTTCGATGAGGAACAGAAAATAACTGCCGATGATATAATATCTTTCATAAGCCAAATATGCAATTCTAAAATAGTTAGGCCCACCATGAAAAATCAGTTAAAGTAATTTGGTTTCATGTGATGTGTGAACCACAAAAAGATACACTTTCTATTTAATATCAGATGAGCCGGCTCTAATTCGCTAAAGGAAAGATTTGAATGTGTAATAGCTGTCTGTGATAGAGAATAGGAAATAGAAGTTTGTTGAAATTCCAACCAAAAGTAATCAAGCACATTGAAAACTTCTTGTAAAGTGTCAAAATTAACATCTGAGAAAATAAATCCCGCAAATATAAATAATCTCATCAATAATGTCATGCTGTTTCATTTTATTTAGAGGAATGCCCACGTCTATGGGTTATTTAATGACGGAATCTAAATATTTTGAACGCAGTCGTATGACTTCAACTACAGATAAAATGTATTTTTTGATCATTTTGATATAAAAATGTATTGTCGATAATTTTGCTATAAAAGTGTATTACCGGTAATTTTACTATAACTATTAATTGTTGGTAATTTTTACTATAAAAGGATTTGTGTTATATAAAATATATTTTTATACTTTCATAGTGTTTTTATTTGGGGTTCGAAATTTGCCCATAATTGGGGCCATAACTTGTGCTACCATCCCGGGTCAGGGTGGATCTGGGAGCAACAGCAATTAACAGTTGCTTCAACGCTTCTCAAAACCGCCAAACTAAAAATGAGATATCTTGCTGTAGGATGTAGTTTATCGTCATACCCAGGACTTTCAATAATGCCATAAAAACATTGGGTAAAATATCATTACAAGTCGAGATAAATCAAGTTGCATCGATAAACCCTAAATGTAATGGACTTTTTACACGTTAAATGGGAATTAATTTTTACACTTTATATTTCATTTTGTCTATGCGTAGTTTGTATTTAATCATATGATTGAAGAATTAACCTTATATGAAACGTGCTGAAAACATTCATATCTGAAAGAATATAATTAGTAGAGCAACATTTAAGGCAATATGTTAATTATTTAGGTAATATATAAATAAAATATACCGATATATTTTTAAAATAATTTATACGTCTCGTTATAATAGGCCAGTGCTATATATACATTGGTGCGTTACAGGGGGCGATGGGTAAAGGGTCGCTATATTATATTTTCAGTTTCGCACAGTTTTTGATTTCGTCGTCTGCACTGTATAGTATGGGCAGTTGGGCACCGTCTGTGGGTAAAAAGAGCATCATGACGCCATTCACTTCACCAGAAACGTGTAAACTGCATGCTGTACAGCTGGGCCTTTGACACGGAATATCCCATATGAGCAGAGTGTTTGTATGCCAATTTGAAGAGAGGGGAAATGATTTGGAAAGAGTTGGCTGAGTCTAATGGTAATTACGAAGGTGTTTGAAGTGATCACTAGTGATCGCGATGTTATGCCTTCATATATCTCCCCACAGTGACTCAAAATCAACGCTGAAGTCTACATAAAGTGCTGTGATGAGGTAGTATTGTCCTAGATCAAGAAGATGGCTGGTGGAAGACACTATGTCTGGCAACAGGAGTCTCAACCATGAGACACAAGCAGGAAAATCCAGTCATGTCTGTCAAAATTCTGCAAGCACTCCACCCCTTACCACTTAACACCTCAAACTGCAATTCCTTTTATTATGTGTTAGGCGAAGTTGAGAACAACAAAACTCCTTATAACACCAAAGATGAACTGAAGTCAATGATTATGGCAGCATTCACCAACTTAATCAAAGAGAACGCCCAGAAGTGATGCAAGTGATTCTGAAGTCGTTCGGAGTCCGTGCTTGAAACTAATGGCAATTTCATTGAATAAATTTACTCTTTAGTTTTGAAAGATATTCTTATGTCATTTTGGTAAATATATGTGTTAAAATGAGATGTCAGTGTCATTATTCTTTTCGTGTAATTTAAAGGACAATTTATTCCTCGCACCAGTATATAAGCAACTAATCCATTTCCGATACTACATTTTGTTGTTATAGTTATGGGCAAAACGAATGATGAGTTAATTAGAAAATGCCAAATTTTTATGGCCAGAAGTTTCGGCTAAAGAAATTTAAATGTATTGCACAGCGAAGAACCAAGTAAACGGTGACATTCTTAATAATTACACGAAAACAGAACGGATAATGTGGAATAAATTGCAGATAGTGTTAATCAAGGTGACAGAAAGAATGTTTAAATTGATCATTGCTGGGTACTGTACTGCGTACCTAGAGATTAGACAAATTACCCATACTAACCAATGTCCATTTACAAAAATCTCTTTAATATACATGTAAGTATTTTGGAACTGGACATTGTATCAATTTTAAAATAAGACTTGTATCTATCATCTGTTCTAATAAATTCCTGAGTTGGCGGTGGTGTACATGTGCCTCATTGTCTAAGATACACTGTGGCAGCAACAAGAATTTGTAGGCATTGTGATGTGCAACATTCTGTTGGGAAACACTAAGTCTTGTCATTGCTGTGGAAGGTACGTCGTCGCATAATGTGTGTATATACGTCTATTGATATATAGTATCTAATTCCCGTAAGGAATTACTAGAAGTATGAACAAAATTTGATCTACAAAACGATGATACGTGGTGACCATAAAATGTAGTAAGTGATACCAAAGTATGTTTTGTATCCTGTAGTAGTTCAGAAATTCAAAAGACATAAGAGTTTCGTATTGCGACCTTCAAAGTAACCGCAGAATTACCAAGTGAAAAATCGGGCCTCAACGGATAAACAAGAAAGGGAGCTTATCCGAACTGAGGATATACACTCATAATACAACCGGAAAACAGGAAGTTATAAAAACACCGGACCTACAATAGAAATTAGAGAATCATTCCAGAAGATCGAACGTTCGAAGAAAGAAACGAAACCACATACCCTTGATTCAATCAACATTAAAATGACGATGTCTAAAAGTGAACATTTTATGCATGAAAAATTTAGTCTCATATTTTTATCAAACGTAACTTACATTGCATATACAAACGTAAATACACAACTGTATGTGTAACGATATTGACTGCATAAATAATTATCGTGATGTTTATATAGATGGGTATATACCAGTCAGTTTTAACATTTATACGTATCCTGATGTATAAAGATATGAAATATTTATTTATATCAGCGCAAATTAATAGATAAACCTGACAGATTTTATCGCCAGCAGCCTGCCATATTGAAATGTTGCAATCAACTTGTCGTATCGGCATTGTGTGACATGAATAGTACGCAATTTTCCCCCTCCTCAACGGACAACCTTCACTTCGTCTCCGACGGTGGATCATCGGACCTACTATTCTGACTGATTATATTTCGATTTTTTCTTCTCCTCTTTCCTCTTTACTCAAATGTCGTTCAATCATAGATAATTGTAGTTGGATACAACTAACAATTTAAACTATCCGCCAAAAAAAACATAGTAAAAACATATAAAGTAAAATTATTGAACATTTTACGTAGTAAAGAAACTGAGAGAAATATGCAAGTAAATGATATTATATACAATAATGGAGGGAAAAATCAAATCTGATGGAATTTAAGAGAGAACAAATGTACAATTTGTTCGCCGAAAAAAAGGATATAGAAAACAGTTAGAGGCAAATATGGCGGATAAATTCAGGAAAGAGAGATAGAAAGGAAATTATTCAGTGATGAAAGAAAAAGAGAAAGAAAAAGTTGAATGATGCATAACAGAATTAAAAAAAAAGACTGGAAAGAAGAGAAATGGAGAATAAAAGGAAATGAATAAAAAAAACGTTAACAAAGAGAAGATAAAAATGAACGGCAAAAAGATATGCCGAAGAAAGTTTAAAAAAAACTGAGAGGAAAAAAAGAGAAGTGAAAATAATATGTAAAACATATTCATAAGAAAAAAAGGGTAGAGAAAAAAGGGGGGATCTAAAGGCTGAGAACGTAGACACGGAAAAAATTGGATTTACTAAAGCTAAAGGCTGAAAATGAAAGACAGAAAAAAGTAATAAGAAAAATAAGGAATATAACAGAATCTATGTTACGACAAAGTGATGACGGTTGTACACACATCACATTATCTATCTTCCGATAAATACACACACACATATATAAGTATGGCGCATGCACTCCATTTATATACACCTTCATATATATATATATATATATATATATATATATATATATATATAACTCTCTCTTGCCGTATATATATGGGTGTGTGTGTATGTATATGTGTGTGTGAGTGAGTATGATGAAATATAGTTTTAAGGTATACACTATTTATGGGTTAAGTGCTCATTATCACGGGTAGAGACTATGCAAACATAAAAGTAGACATTGAAGTCGATAGACTTTTCATGCTAAACGCAGTCACCAGGCCATATGTCCATGTCCTTACGATTGCGTTTAGCACAGAATCAAACAGTCACCTCTGGGTGTTGACTTCAATGTCCACTTTTACATATTCATATATATATATATATATATATATATATATATATATATATATATATATATATTCACACACACATCTTTTCTTACCTTGCTCAGTTTTCTTTTAATCGATTGTTTGATAATATTCGGTGTTTCTTACTTTCATCATATATATATATATATATATATATATATATATATATATATGTGTGTGTATAAGAACACACACAGACACACACTCATATACATACATATATATATATATCTATCTCTATATATATATATATATATATATATATATATATATATATATATATACATAGATACACTGTATGTCTGTATGTATAATCAAACAATCGATTAAAAGAAAATTGAGGAAGGTAAAGAAAGATGTTTCACCTTATGTGTTTGAATAGAAAATTTCCTAGCAAATGCAAAATGATGTGAAGAATTGAAAAATTACAACAATCGGATATACCTTACTATCACAATTACCTGAACATACATGTATAAGCTTTCCTGTGTTAATTTTATCTGGATTTTCTTGAAAATATTCCTTCAGTCACGTTGAAACCCGCAAGTAAAGCTCCCATATAATTAAGATGATTTGTAAGCAATCCTGTAAAAAAAAAAAAAAAAAATAACTAAAATCTTTAAAGAGGATTCAGAAGGCAAGAAGATTAGTGTCACCAAAAGGTGGGAATTTCCTTTACCATAAAACAACCACAGAAAAGGCATATATAATATGCAGTTTTACAATGATAGATGATACCGTATAAGATTTACAGTAAGTAAAAATCTGTTTCTAATATAAAAAAAATAATCTTCAGTGAAATAAATACAAGTTAGAAAAAAGAAATTGATGTTAAGAAAATTTCCCAATAGAATAATAGCGGAGAAAAAATTGGTAAAATGCAAAACTGAAGAAAATTTGAGAACAAATATTAACAAAGAGCGTGCCAGTTTCTGCCTTCGGAATAAATTATCAAAGACAGAAAAATAGCTTTAAATTTGACGTCGAATTTCATGATAATAGCGATGAGGAGAGTAGTATTAAAAAACATAAAAATTATGATAAAAGACTAAATGAAATATATTACATTAAAGAATATCAATCATAAAAGCTATAGAAAATAGAAAATCAATATTAATAACATAAATTAAGAACTTATATATAAAAAACAAAATAACATTCGTAGAGAAAATACACACAACAGAATAAACAGAAAACATGACCAGCAAAAATACAATATATAAAAAAAGAACGGATGTTGGATAAGAAAATAGAATTACAAAATCTAAAAGTCATAATATAAGATGCCAAACATTACGATGTAGTATTCAAAAAATCAAAAGATATGTATAGAAAACGACATGCATGCGGTAGCCGAAAAGTAATTTCGAAGAAATGTAAAATCAGCCGACATCAAGTATATTAGAGCAAAAAAGAAATGAAAGTCAAAATAGAGAGTAAACTATAAACAAAATATATAGTTTATTATTTACAAAGCTAAACTTAATATTGTCACAAATATATTGAACTCGGTAGCAATCTAACTCCCTGCTCCATAATAAAGATAAACAAATACAGTCTATACGGCGACATAGAAACATATAAGTTATGTGAATGTAGAAAACATATTCACCTTCTTTCCCTAAATCGACAGGACTGTGCCGGAACTGTATTTCATAGGGGATTCCAAACCGGCACCGTGTACTTTAAATGAGGCATGATGCAGTAATGGATAAGGGCTCGGATTGAGGAATCAGAGAGTCGAGTTTGAATTCCAGCTGAACTCAAATTCCAGTTCAGTTCTTTATTTTCACTTACGTGTTAATAGCCTTGGGTAAGGTATGAATCTATCTCTTATCCATCCCCAGTTGTGGTTAAATAGCTGGACAGAATCGATGGCAAACGGGTATTGGGTGACACCGGTCTAGGAGGACAACTCGGAATTCATACTTGAGTTCCTAGTGTACGGATCATTGGCTGTGGATCAAGAGCTTCGAAAGGAGATGGGCGCCAACAAAGTATGTGAAAGCTCACTGAAAGTATCATTAGAAAGAAGAATCAAATTCTCTAAGCGATTGAAGCAGCCCCGAAATTAATGATGATGACCGCGACTCTCTCAGCTAAAAAATCTATAAATATAAGAAAGATTTTCTTCTCGCGATGAGAAAATGTAAAATACTTTGAGAATTTGAAATCCGAGCCAACCGTCTAAAAAAGCCAAGATGTCATGAGTGGGTTTAGCCATTCCAACCGACGACAAAACACCACAGAAAGCGAATGAAAAGTTAGGCAAACATTTTGAAATGTGAAAGTAAAAATCGTATTTATCGTTATTGGAGCTTTTAGGATGTTCACAACTACCCTTGCCTAAATGACTGGTAGCATTGGAAATCTGAGAATGGTGAATAATATCCAGACAACAGAATTAGTGGAATCAATAAGAAGAGTGCTAAAGTACTGATAAGATTTACTGTCATTTCAACTCAACCTGGTGTAAATATTAAAATGAAACAGTAATACAAAATGTTAGTTGACTGATAGAGAAGGAAGAGAGAACGAAGTATCAATAGTTGATTAGCTGAGAGAATAAGAAAAGAAAGAGAAAGTGAGAGAGAGAGAGAGAGAGAAATGGATGGAAAGAGACAAAAAATCTGAATTGCAAGTCAATCTAAAAAAATTCTGGTCAAAAGAATTGGAGATTAGCCGATTTTTTTTTTTTTTTTTTGCTGTGAGAGAAAAACATGTTTCTCCAAATCTACTAAACAAGTAGAAAAATGCTGACTGAATGTCTGGAATGAGGAGTTATCATTATTTATATTTTTTTTCCATTTAATCTATTTATATTTGTTTTTATTATCACAACGTTTCTGCTAATGCGCCTCCGTCCTTCTTCAGCCCTCTGTTGAGCCGATTAACCTGCACGAAAATCGGTACGGAACCCTTTATTTAATCTACGGATTAAACTACTCTCGTTCCGCTATACATATCTAGCGATGGCTCTTCTTCTTTTTTCTTTAATACCGAGTCGAACTCAGATTGATTGATTGATTTATATATTTAACGGCATATCAACTCTTTATGAGTCATTTAATGCCGAAATCTAATTTTCTAGGTAGCTTTGAAGTAATAAAGATTATGTTATTCTGCTTTCACAATTAAATACATGGTAGATTATACTCAGCTTTTGTGCATGTACATGTTTGTGTAGATATAATTACGAAAGGCGGTGATATTTGTGGTTTTGTTGTAGTTTTGTTTGAATTATATTTTGGAATATAGTTTGATTTCTTTGAGAAATTGTAGGATATTATATGGATTAATTGTAGGATATTATATGGATTAATTGTAGGATATTATATGGATTAATTGTAGGATATTATATGGATTAATGTTGCGAAAGTTCTTTCATGTTGGTTGTTTGATTCTGTTTAACAACATACCAAAATTCATGTATCATTCAACGCCAAAATGTGAATAATTTGAACAATTTTATGGTTTCAACTAAATATATTTTGAACACAATTGTATGCAAATTGTATTTAAAGATAAAATTAATTGTTGGTCATGTTGCTTTGAAAATCTATTGTGGCTAATTTTTTTACGTAAAAATGTATAACTGATATTTTTATACTTTCATAATGTTCTGTTTAGGAATTCACTATTTCCGCTGGTATACGGAAATAGTGATTCCCAAAATAGATGCTACAATTCCTGGATAGGGTGAACCTGGGGACAGCGGCAATTTAAAAGTGGTTCCACGCTCCTCAAAACCTTTAATCTCCCAATCAGAGGCCTTCCTTCCGGGTGTAGTTCTAGAACACTCGGATTCAGACTCAAGTAATAATAAAATATATATGGATAGCGGAAATAAAGAAAAACAGCTCCCTTAGATTAAATAAAAGTGTAAGTTTAAAATTCTCTGAAGATTATTTGGATTGGCAGAAACATTATTAATTCCGGAGGAGACAACTTTCGAAACACTGCAATACTAACAAAGACGAGGATATTATTCCGAATATAAATAATGTAAATTATTATTTATAAATTAGTGGAATATTATATGCATTTTGTCTGTCATGTTTCAGAGAGTGTATTTAAAGTAACCTAAAATTATGTAAGGAAAATGTTTTTTGTCTGTGATTTTTTCCCATTGAAAAGGAAGTAATTCACATTGAGAGTCAACATAGAATAGGCTGCGTTAAATGTAGGTTAAGCCCTTCAAAGACAATTTCTACAAAGCCAAAAATAAAAATGTTATGTATGACACCAAATCCATTCAGAAATATCTAAAATCTCAGCTGTATACAACCGCCTTTTCATATAAATGGTTAAAAATGGGTTTCAGACAGTGAAGTATGTGGGTTTAATCTAAAACTATACTTTGTCGAACCTTTTGAACTGGCGCTACACAATCACAAAGAACTGTACCAAATAACAGAAACCGCATCACTTGAGAACATTCAACAGTCGTAACAGATGGATATCGCATGTAACTCGAAGAGAAAATAATGACATAAACAACATGTCAACGTTCCACACTACTTCAAACAAAAGGTTAGAAAGGAAATCCCTATCATTACTGTAGAGGCAGATGCGGCAACTGCTACTAGGCTTGAGAAACTCATTTTACTTAAAAAATGTTTGAAGTAAAGATTATATGAATTTCCACCGAGATAAATATGGGTTGCTTGGTCAATGAATGCTGAATATTTCTTTATAAGGAAATACCTAATATTATCATCACCTTCGTAGAGTGTTTCGTAGCTGTTCTAAAATTCGGGAAACAACCAATTTATCGTTATAATAGGATTACACTACTCTTCTCAAATTGTGTGACCTCATTACATTATATATGATTCTGAGAAATGGGGTTTATATAAGATAACGAACTTGCGCTGCATAATCAGTAAGTGCGTCCCTGGTAACCAAGTGCAATACTCAACATTATGTGACTGCAGGTTTCTTTTCCTGCAGATAACAGCTTGATGGTCAAGTAAAATAAATGCCGGTTTTATGCGACTGTTGGCTAAACTTGTACTCCACTGTTATTTGAAAATTAATCGCGTATAAAGCTGCTAAAGGAAACATTTTTTAAGTGTATAATAAAAAAGTAACGTTCGCTGATAAAATTAGGAAACTTAGTAGTAAACTAAAACAAATTTGCTTTATCACATCTAAAAAGCTTTAGGTACAGGAGGCAAGAAGAAGTCAATAAATTCATGAAAGTAAGTGTAGCAATAGGCATATACATCTAAAGGCTCAAATACAATGTAATCTATATGGCCCTGTAAATTTTCACATTCATTTTGAAAGGCTAGCCGAACAATAGCATAATTATGCGACAGAAGCGTGATACAAAATTTATTTTCTTCTGTGTGCCGTGTCCCTTCAGGAAGTGAAAGACCAAGGTTCTAGACAATTTCCAGGATTTTGTAGCTCTGAGTAAATTTTGTCATTTCGCTACTCTCTTAATCTCTGTTCTGACAACCATTTTACCCAAACTCATTATCCAGATTATCTGCTGCTTCTCTTTGTCTCTTTTGTCTTTAATCTGTCCTGTGAGTGTCAATATTTCTAAGCCTTCTTTACTCATCAAATTTGTTTTTCTAATGTTACGTATAAGTGTACTTTTTTTTCCCTTTTTCTTAAAACTATCCTCATTGCTCACATTTTCAGACCATTATATCCTCAGCATCATTCTGTAGAAGCACATTTATTTTGCCTCAAGTCTTTTCTTCATTTGTGATGAGATTGTCCAACATTCACAGTCATATAGAAGAACATATAATATATAACATTTTATCTTTTTATTTGATTCTAACGAGATTTTCCTGTTTCTTAATACTTTGCTTAGCCTTTGAAAGGTATATTTCGCTATCCCAATGCACATTCAGATTCCGGTTTCGCAAATTCTGTCCTCTGTTAAAACACTCCCGAGATATTTAAATTTCTGTCTTGCTTTATTCTGGCATCTGCAATTTGCAGTTCGCATGTTGGGCTCTTCATTTTGTTGATAACCATAGATTCTGTTTTGTTATAAATCATGTTTAATCTTCTCTTCTCATTTTCCTTTACTGGCTTCTGTAGAAATATATAAAATCTTGCAACACCGTGATTACCTTGATAGAAATGGAAGGGGAAAAGCGAAGAACAGTACCCATTTAACTTGATATTTTAATTGCTCTGCTATCAACGGTTTTGTGTACTACTAAAGGACGAGAAAGACTGAATTATAGTAATACTTACAGAACAAATATAGGACAGAATAAGAGAAATAAATGAATAAATGCTTGAAAAGAAGAAGGCTTTGGGGATGAGAGGCGATATGAATATATTGATATGAAGATATTGTTTGAAGCGACAAGCTGATTATTAGTCAAAACACTTCTATAAGAAAATACTAAATTATGACACTATAAAAAAAATGATAACATCCATTGTCACGTATGAGAAAGGACGAGAAAGACAATTTCAGCAGGTTTGCAAAAAAGATGAATGAGGAAGAAAAATGATTCCGTTGAAAATGTGCAAGCATCTATCATTTGGATAATATATTTGGACAGCTGTGTATGATCAGACTATAACATATCGTCAATAATTAAAAAGAAATTCAGTTTGAATTTAAGTCGGATTATATATGCCAGGTCAGAAGACAAACTCTAGTCGTTAGACAAGAACAAAAGCAAGCAGTGGTCGCTGCTTTTCTAACCGACTACAGAGAATAGTAAGAAAGAGGAAAACTAGTAAACTATCCTAGTCCTTGGTAAATTAACGAAAAAGAAGAAAATAATGTACAACATGGAGGTGAAAGGATTTTTTATGTCAATTCATTCATCTGGAGGTGAATAGTATCGAAAATATAATAATGTTCGAACTTTAATCCATATGCTGCATCAGTTCAAATTTTTTAAAATATTGTAAGCATTATAATTAAGGTTTCATGATTTCAGATGGAAAATTGACATTTTCTAATATATTGTTTTCTTTCCCAAATTATAGCCCGCGAAAAGAAAAATAAACAAACTAGGCGTCACTTTTACCCAGTGGCAGGACGAGTTAGGTGCAACAGTAATAAATGAAGTCCTAAGAACATTGATACTAATAGTAACTAGAAAGAGCCGTGGATATTTCACAGCTTTCCTGTTTTAATATTCCGATGTATTCTTAAGTTAATGAGATAATAAGATCATGGCGAGCTCTACGACAATAAATTTATCCATAAAAAATCCCCTGTCACTTATCTGAATATTTGAGCTTAACAGCTTTAATAAAATATTGCAATAACAATAATAAATATGAATGTTGGTCGTTATTTTAAGAAGTGGGTACAAATTAAAGATTTGAAATCTAAAAAACTTTTTTTTCCAATTTCATTGAAAGAAACTTTAAACATATTCCCGTCCTTCTTTTTTTCCTTTCCTTTTTTTTTCTTCCATGTTCTCACTGAAACCAAGTAACATCTCTGTTGTCATTTCTGTGTTTTCACGCGGTCAAAATGGAATCATTTATGATTTATGAAGTATTGGCAGAGCGTAACGGTCATGCGAACTAACTAATGAACTAATTAACAAGGGGAGGTATAAGCAGAATCATAATAGGATAATTATTACAATATCAGTCAGAAGGGAGGATATATTCAATACAAATACTAGAAAATAGTCTACTCTATGTAATGATGGTGGTGGGAGTTCTGATAGTAATTGGGGTGTTGTTAAGATATCTTACAACCGGGATATTTATATGAATCAACTGATGGATATTTTTTTATAAGAGAAAAGGAAAGGGTTATCCTTGGTTTTCAGAAATGTAGACAAAGAATGCTGATAATAATTTTCAAAAGATGAATAGATATTTTAAAGACAACTAAATCCTCATTGCAACAGCAATATACACGCCGACTACGAAAATCTGTCTTTTACCTGCCAGAATAAAAAAAAATGTCTGAGGTAAGGATACTAATGCCTACTCATACGAATAACAAAGACTTAGGAAACATTGATTTTCGTTTGTATGAAATACTTTCGTTCTGATTAGTTTTTATTTTACTCAATATGAAGCTGGTTAAAAGGTTTTATATACATCAAGCCAAATTCATAAGAGTAAAGAAATATTTTCTTTTAAGTAGAAGGCAAATGTAATTCATTTTGATTTTTTTAAATATGGACAATATAGTCATTTATGTTAAACTATAAAAGAAAAGAAAAACAAAAATGACTTAATAAAGTTAAATCATCACAACAAAAATGAAGTACATCTTTAAAACACAGACAGTAGCGATGTAAAAAAATGTGTTTATAACAAGTTTTTTCTTCGTTGATCCTTAATTTAAAGTGAAAAAATGCCATAATCAGTTGAGCAAGCTCAGTACAGTCAATACGTTGAAAATCACGTGAGTGTCTTTCTAACTAATTATAGATAGGTATAAAGATAGAGATGTCTATATTAGGGCATGGGGAATATGATATATAAAATTCTATATATCAGAACAATGTTAAGCAAATGAACGGAAAAAATGAAAATAAATATTATGCATAAACTTTTCCACTTTGCCTCGTATATATATATATATATATATATATATATATATATATGCATTCATAGTGATTTTTCTAAATGTATCTTAGATGTGGCACAAGGCCTAAATTACGGGGCACTCAGTGTGGATCGAGATCACTATTCACTCGGAACTGCTCTAGCGATTCAATCTTCCGAACCATTACACACGTCGAAATGCCCTGATGATTTTTAAGCGCAGCATAGATGTGGCACAAGGCCGAAAGTATGGGACAAACAGTGAGGTTCGAACACACTATTCAATTGTAACTGATCTAGAGACACAGGCTTTCTAACCATTTCACTACTTCGAAGTGGCCTGAATGCTTGTACTTATGTATGTACATATCGATATATGAGTATGTAAAGAATTACACGTATTCAAGTTCAATATTTATATTTCGAAAATAAAAAAAAATCTACCGAGTGAAATACAATGGATTTAAAAAAATCATTCAAATAATAATGTGATGTACGTCTGAAAATGTTTCAGTGGAATTGAAAGAAAAAATTCAATGAATGCAATTGCCTCTTTCAAAATATTCGAATGTTTTGTGCAAAAATTAAACGTGGGTAAATGTTGGACTCAAAATATGTATTGGCCATTGAAATCAAGAAAAATATTGACAAACAAATAAAGTGAAGGCCTTAAGTGCCGCGTGAGTACGTATGAACAGTTCAGGGAGAAATGGTATTCAATAAAAAAGGCATAAAATGAAATAATTGTCTATTAAACGAAATAAATTCTTTCATTTTTATTTCAGAAATGTATTTGTACAGTAGGGTAGGTCGATTTTGGAACTGTAAAAAGAATAACTCGAGGAAAGTTGCAAAATAACGTAAAAAATTACCAGAAAAATATTTTTTTCAAAACTTCGGATTTATTTGAGCAATCGAATTTAAAGACAAAATAAATTTCGATTTTTATCATCATAACGGTGTCACCGGAGACATGTGTATGTTAAATTAAAACCGAGTCTTAGCGAAATGAAAAGAAGAAAATAACGCTTAATAATGTATATTTTTGAGTTTATCATGTTTTCTCTTAATAAATTAAATGAAATTACTAAAAATAAGAAATAAAACACACTAAAATATTTAGTTTAAAATACAAATAACTACTTATGAACGGCGTCGTTTTTATTGAATATTTTTTCGGTATTTACCGGTAGTAATTACCTCCTCTTGTATGTTCGTTTCATTTTTGTTTACTGTTTAGTTTAGGACCGTATTTTTTATTAAATGGTACGAAGCTTGACTTGCTAGATTTGCCCTCATATTCTCAAGGCTTGGAACGGGCAGTCAAGTTAACAACAGAAGTTTCCCAATCTCTGTATGGCTTTGAAGCAAGGCACCAGCACATAATAGCAAAAGCTTTGTGTCAGAAATTGAGGCCATCAATTTCGTCTTAGGGATCTTATATGGAGCTATTTGACACTATATATTAAGCCCTATTAAACTATTCTTTATTTTTCGATATTTGTTTGTTGCATTTTCATTCAAAACAGGAAAAATCAATTTTTTAATGTATTCAACTAATACTGCTTAATTAATGAGGTAAAAAACAGCATTTCAATGTCATCAGTGATTATGGGGGGGGGGCACATATTCAATTTGAAGTTTACTTATAATTTCTACATTTTATTTCATTTTAATAAAACAAAATAACAACATTCCCTGATTTAAATAGTGAAATTGTTTTTTTTTTTATCAATATTTAGTCCAAATCTTGCAAAATCGTGGATTTTTCAGTGCATTTTTGTCTACGATCTTTGATGCCAAATGCTCAAAAAACTATTGAAGTGACAGATCTAATTTTTTTGTATCAGTACTTAATAGGTCTATACACAACTTTCGCTACATTACTGTTTTTGATATTTAAAAAAAATGTGAAAAATCAACCTACCCTATTGTACAGTTAAAATAATAAAAACTTACTCTCAAATAAACCACTCCCATGCAGGTATTGATCAGAAACAAGAAGACTCTTTAAAGACTGCCTCTAAATTAGAGGCAAATCATACGGCAGTGAATGATGGACAATCTTCTCATTGACCATGGATAGGCTTGAAACAACTGAAAAGTGGTTCTACAGAAGGAACGTGAGAATACAATCGACTGAACAAGGACAAAGTTTGGGAGAAAATGAAAACAAAAAGGACAGTTATACTTAATATCAGAAACAGAGAGTGTTGAAATATCTAGGTCACCTAAATAAGAAAAGACGGCTTGATAAAATTGTTACACACAGGACATACAGAAGACAAGAGGGAGGGAAGGAGGAAAATAACGATTAACTTACCTAGCGAAGTTGTGTAAATGATTGGCACAACAGGGTTTAGGAGGCATAACAAATACAGAAAATATACTAGGAGCTACAAATAGTAAGAAATTGTAAAGAGACATAATCGGCAACGAGCTGAAGGGACACTGCGCATAGATGAAGAATTCTACTTGATGTTATATGTTAATCGCTCAATATTAAATTTTTGAATGTACAATGTCTTTATTGGGTTTCCGTCAGTATTAACCTAAATTTTGTTTAGATTAGCTGCAATGTCATCAAAATTCCGGAAGATGTCTTCCGATTTTGCTTATGAATCCTACTTGCTAAGAACGAGTAATATATTGCATAATGATTCGGTAGTAAGTTGGGTCTTCATTTGGTGCATCATACATGTCACCTTGTGCCAGCCGAAGATACGTTCAATAAATCTACATGTTCACGCTTTTTTGGAATGTCGGCCCAGTAACACGAAAAATATCTATCTATCTATCTATCTATCTATCTATCTATCTATCTATCTATCTATCTCTGTCACTGTCTCTGTCTGTCTGTCTGTCTCTGGCGAGGGCTAGATAAGGAGCCACGACTAAAATAAATTTATAACTGAAACCATAAATCGATGTAAATAAGCTCCTAGCTAGGATAAAATAGAGACAAAAATTGTACTTACGATCCATCCATGAGAAACAGAGAACGAAGAATGTCTTCCTTCTGTCTGCACAAAGTCGGTCGATGAATCTTGATATGAACAACATCTGAAAAATGTAATTTTCTTTTCAGTATCGCCATTTATGATTAATTTTTGATTGTTCGTTTTCTTTTTTCAACGAATTTTGTCTGAAAAGGTGTTTGACGAAAAAGGATCCCCCGTCATTTATAAAACATTATATAAATTATGTGGTCTAGAATTTTTGTTCAAATATACATGCTGCGATGGGTAAATTGTCGCCATATTATATTTTTTAAAAACTTCGCGCATGCGCTTCGTTTGTTTTTCATTTTGTCGACAGCGCATATAGTAAGGTAAGTTGTGCACTGTCTGTAAGAAGAAGAGAACCATGATGCAATTCACTCCGTCAGAAATTTGGAAACGGCAGCTTGGCACTTGCCCTGGAAGCTCCAACATTTCAGAGTGTTTGGGTGTCAATCTGGTGAGAGTGCAGAGTATACGGAAGGAGTTGGATTAGTCCAATGGTGATTAAGAAGATTTTTGGAGTAATCACTAGTGATGGCAATGTTATGGTTGCATTCATCTTCCTAGAGTACCACAGAATATACACGGAGATCTACATCAAATGCCTTGAGGCGATAGTGCTGCCCTGGGTCAAGAGTGTGGCTGCTGAAATACTCTGTCTGACTACAAGACTCTGCAACATGTCACACAAGCAGTAGAACCCAGGTCATGGCTGTCATCATATCAACACTTACATCTGGCCACTGCAACCGAATTATTATGTGTGAGGCGAAGTTGACTGATAGATAAACAAAATTCATTATAACACCAACAATTAAATGAAGGCAAGCATTATGGCAGCATTCACCAACTTAAACAAGTCGTCTGGAAACCGTGGTTCAAGCCAATGTCGAGTGTATTGAATAAATTTACTTCATTTATTTATGAGATGTCAATGTCATTTTCATTTTTGCGTAATTTAGACGCCTATTTATCCATCGCATCACGCACACATATACATATATATATATCGTATTATTTTGTGGTACAATAAATTATATCTCGAAAACACACGTTTGATTTCAGTTCTATAAAATGTTTAAGCCATAGAAATGCTATTTTACCTCATCACACGGTTAGATTATTTTTTTATTACGTGACACAGACATACCCCACGCAAATCTATGCACATGAAAATCACATTTGAAAAGTGAATGTCTACTTTAATTTACAACAAATACCGTGTTATGCATCTCCACAGAAAAGAGATAAACTAAATTTTAAATCTGAATTTTCCCCATTGTTGGTATCGTGTTTGTAAAAATAAGTAATGAAACTATCTTTTGTAAAGCAAATTTTTAGAAGCTATTTAAATACACATGATGTGAAGTATTACTTCCGACTTCTATCCGTTTGCGACCAAAATCTTAAATACAGGAACATGAAATCATGCTTCAAGATATTTTAAGCATGTTTTAGAAAGTTAATGGGCCAATTCATTGCAAAAAACATCAATTACTACCATTATATTTATGGAGTCTGGTTTTAGCACTAAACAGACTTTATAGACTCAATAAAAATCTATTGACAAATTATTACTCTTATCCGAACAAGTATACACACATTCTCAAACGCACACTCACACACACACACCTCTCTCTCACACACACACACACACACACATATATATATATATATATATATATATATATATTATTTAAATTATATACTCTGACATAGGATATTTTGAAGGCTTGTTATTATCGAGTACTCTTTTGCTTTAAGCTTTTGCTTTAAGCTTTTTTCCTTTGCCATTTCTCATACTGTCGACCATTTCGAGGCATTCTTTTGTTTTTTGCTTGTTTTCAACTAATTGTGATTTTTGACATTACCATCTTGAGAGCATAGGTACCCACCTAGTGAGTTTAGTTTCTGTGTGGATATAGTGTACACAAGAGTTACACTCATTTTAGCATCTTTGGCTAACTGAAGGAGTATAAGTAGCTTATTTTCACAAAAAAAAGAAAAAAAAACATTGCTGATGATTGTGTGCAAATGAATGGGAAGTCGTCGTTGACCATTTTTCACTTGGAAGTTACATAAGGCCAGTATAAATGCCACCTTATTCAGCAGCGGAAATAGTGTGTTGAAAGTTTTAGAATAAATAGAAGGACACCCACTTAAATTCCAACCGCTCTCAACTCGCGAAACTCGAAACAAAGGCTGTTACTATTATTCAAACAAAAAAGCATCTTAAACAGTCAAACATGGAAATAAATTAGAAACACCTAAAAACAACTCCCTTGGAAATGGCTAAAGAGTGGCCGAAAGCACTTGAATCAGTAGACAATACGAACAATTTTTGCACGCCTTTACTCTCACCATACGAAAAAATGTTTGAAATATTAAATGAATCAAATTTTTCTTCTCTACGAAACGTGTTTAAATGAAAGTTTCTGTCCAAATATATAAACGATAGTATTCAATGTGATTCGCCGAGTATAGAAGAATCCTCAACAGCATGCAGTGGAAGGCTGTTTTAATGGTATTCAGCAGCAGTACACATTTAACTGAGAATCGAACCACAGCCGTTTCGATACGACGCAAGCGTCATACTAAATGTACCAATAAGAGGTAACTAACGAGACACGGTATAGCGCTGCTCTCACAAATTTCGTGGCGTAACTTACCCAAGTATACTTTTCCTATTAGACTTTGTCCCTTACGTGTAACGTCTTCTTTCCCCAGAGCGTTAGAAGCTGGTTCAAACAAGGATATACAAACGATAGAATTTATTGGCAGGGATTTGAATAAAAATATCAAAGTGATTCACCGTGTCTAGATATATATATGTATGTTATTAATTCGTAAACTAAGTTTAAATTTACCTGCGACATATATACATATTTATTAACTCATTTGCAATTTTTCAAGAACCGCAGTCAGTCATGATTGTCAATAGATAAAGCCGCCACTGTCGCATTTGACCTCATGTGAACATTTAGTGTGTGTGTATGTCTGTTTGAATGTGTTTATGCATGCCTGTGTGAACGTATGTGCAGTCATATCCACATATATTGTGAATCCTTGATTAATGCGACTAATTAAACCCCGTAAAGCTGGTTCTAATGTTATTGATATTAATTAAATATCTCCACAAATTCGATAATCATTAATTCCATTTCTTTCATGTGGAATGGAGTATGTGGCAATTTCATAAATCAAGACTATATTGAAGGAACTCATACCAATCATGGGTAATATCTTGTCTTCATCTCTTCCTATTTACTTCTATTATCGGATATATATGTAGGTGCATACGTATGTATAATTAATCATTAAATTTGTTGCAATTTGTGGGTATCCGAGGTATAGCTGCTTAGTCCCCACTTCTCTCTCTCTCTCTCTCTCTCTCTCTCTCTATATATATATATATATATATATATATATATATATATATATATTACTCACCTCATTTTTTCTTTCTGTTTCATTTTATACACACACACACACACACACACACACACACACACACACACACACACACACACACACACACATATATATATATATATATATATATATATATATATTACATAAATTTCGACATATTTATATTAGGATGATGGCTCAATATCGGAGAGAGACCGTTCATAGTTAATAAAATATGAAGACATAGGAATCGACATTTCATAATGACTGTCAGTTTCACGCTCCAGTGCGATCTCTAGATAAAGATTTTATCTGAATTACGCATTGAAGTGTGGAAGTGACAGTATTGATTCCTCCGTCCACACTGACTCTCTCTCTCTCTCTCTCTCTACATATATATATATATATATATATATATATATATATATATATATATATATATATATATATCATATCATTAAAATGAAGAACTCAATCTGAATAGGTTCTTAAATTCAAATACTGAGATTATAATATATTACTAGTTGACTGCTACATTATGTCGTCACAACATTCTTACTCGTATATCAGACAGTATACATCGTAATTTAAATACTTAAATCCCATAATGCCGAATTTTGTATTTGATTTAAAAAAATACCAATAACATATGGTGTTTGCCCAGAATTATTAAGATTTGGGCCAATAACACAAAAAGTGTGGCTCGATGAATAGTGAAATCGCTCGATTAGAAACTTATTGACAATTCTTCTATACATTACCCACCTACCAACACTGATTCATGGGAAAATAAGAACGTTAATAGAATAAGAAAACATTCCTCGTCTAGGACCTTTAATCATACTTGCATTAATGAAAAATGGCTGATTAACCATACACACTCACGTATGTCTGGTGATCAGAGCGTATGTTTGTGTGCGTTATTAAATGCTTTTCGAATAGCAAAAAATACCATCTCTTTATAAGTCGCTATAACATTCATGATAGCCATGCCATTGGTTTTATTTTAAATCATTGTTTCCCGTCTTCTTAAATATTTTTTTATTATTATTGTTCCTTTCAGAAAGATAAGAAACAGAGACGTCCAATAACAGAATCATGGAAATTAAAAGAAAAAAATCCGTACAAAACCTCATCTCGCGTGTTCTCACGAGATTTTAAGTTTAGGAATTTCAAATGTAGAATCGCCTCTAACTCTTTTCTGCAGTTTGGATATCGCGTGACCTGGGCGAAGTCACGTTGTTGAGATAGAAGTTTTTGTGACAATCTATTTTTTGTACAGATATTTTTGTACAACTGTTCGAATTCACATACACATTCTTATATTGCTTTACACACATCTGAGTATATAAGAATCAAATATAACGAACATATTATTAATTATGCATGTAGTTATAATTACAAAATTTATGCATATCAATAAATAAATTGTCTAAAGCACAAACTTCTGGGTATATTTAATCGCAAATGAAAGTTCCCAAGAAGAATATTTCTTTTAATATATCAATATATTGGGGAGTTCAGTAGTGTTCTAATATCGAATTT
>CAHIKZ030002002.1:1940000-2012500 GCA_903632075.3 Acanthosepion pharaonis | reverse complement strand
TAGTTGATATTACAAGGAACAAAAAAAATCCTTTATCAACTGTCATAAAATGAAGTATTAAGATAAACCTTCCCCCCAAAAAAAAACTGTATTCTGCAACTTGAATAAGAGTAGTGGTAGCAAATACACTGACACCATCAGTAAATTTAAGAATCTGAAATTATGGAGCTCTTTCTAATAGCACCTTTTACGGTTCAATTATAACCAATTTTGTATATTAGATTAGGAAAAATGAATGCAGAATAGCCTGGTCTAGAGGTACATCTGTCCAACATGCTTCAAAACAAATGCCTCCTTATATTTTAATTGATTCGTCAAATCTAGACACTCATGAAAATGATCTGTACGGTGTACATCCATTCGGAAATATCCAAAACTCTCAGCAATATGCAAAGATCAATGATTAAATATGTCTTTGAACGAATGAATCCACTTAAAGATAACAACATGTATGTATATTGGAATTGGTGTCTGTTGTCATATAGACTGGCACGACAGAATCACAGGTAAGTTGTTTTACCAAATAATAAAAACAAAACACTTATAAATTTCCAATATAAGTAAATATTAAACGTGGAGCAAACGTAACTGAAAAGAAAATAATGACAGAATACAGATGTTGACTTTCCATTTCAGAAGAATCAAAAGGTTAGGCAGTAAAACTACTTGAATATTAGATAGCGACATAACAGTTCATAAACTCGACAAGTTTATTTTCCTGAAAAGGTGTTTAAGTGAAAGAGAGAAAGATTGTATTAATTTCAAAATTGCTGTAAACCCAAATGTTTTGGGAGAGTGAGTGCCAAATATATATATATATATATATATATATATATATATATATATATATATGAAATTACAATGAATTACAATGAATCATTCATGCAAAAAGAAGTAAGTTAATAACATTAATGATATAAAATGGCGAATTCAATTCTCTAATTAAATTTTACTGATGCATTAATCTTCTAACCATTCGATGAGTGTTATGATCCTTGTTTTTTTTATAAACTGTATTAGGTCTTCCTTAAATATGCAACTACGTGTCCTCCGGTCATCATCAAGCATGGAATCTATTTTCTTTTTTGGTATGAGGACATCCTGAGAGATTTTACACACACACACACACACACACACACACACACACACACACACACACACACACACACACACATATATATATATATATATATATATATATATATATATATATATATATATATATATATATATATATATAAGTAATTCATCGAGTCTGAAAAGAAACCTCAACAGAATGCAGAAAGCACTGGACGGCCGTTTCGTCCTATATTTGGGACTCATCAGCAGTGCGCATCCACTAACGTTTCGTCCTAACTGTCAGGGTTTCAAGTCTCGGTAGTGGATGCGCACTGCTGATTACTTAAATATATTTATCAAATCCTCCGAATAATTTCTATCATATATATATATATATATATATATATATATATATATATATATATATATATATGCACGTGTGTCACTGTATGTATTAGAATCACTGGAGTCTGTTGTATTTTAAATAAGATTCGTTTTTTCTCAAAGGTTTTCTTTATACACAGTTAGAGAGAGAGAGAGAGAGAGAGAGAGAGAGATGTTTGTTTTCCAGTACAGATATGTCCAGAAAATTCTGATGCCTTGTAATTTGTTTAAACTATAGGAAGACGGTTTCGTATACAAATTTTCTATTTCGATCATACATTCATTTGTCTGTTTTCTAATACCTAAGTCTACAATGAAGATTTAAGAATTCGACTGCGACAAACGACTTTGAGTTTCTACCTTTACGTTGAAGTTTATGAGTAATCGCATAGAAACTACCTAAACAGCAAACATCCCATTCATTTAGTTTCGTACTATGCAATAACAAAATAACTTGATGCCTCGACAGATATTTCTTGCCTACCCGCTGGCGATGAAGAAAGTTCAGTTTTGCGAAGGTCACAGGGTCTCTGGCCTCAGCAGAAGCACTGTTACTGAACAATCAGATTAAAAGGACACAGGGTCAGGTGAACTGATTCTTTAGATACGTTTTTCCACAGCCGAAAAGGTGAGGTTCGTTACTAGACTATTTGAAACAAGGTTGGCGTAAAAATTGTAGAACGGTATGTTTGTTACTATTAGTGTATTATTTAATTACGGGTCATAAAAGCGGTTATTCGAAAGAAATCTAATGAAATATAAGACAATAAATTAAATATGAAAAAAAAAGAATTGTTTCGTCCTTTTGTTGGCTGCGGTTGTTGCATGTCTTCCACTGAAAGTGTTAAAAAATTCACGGCATGTAAAGACACAAATTCCTTTTTTTCCACCTGGATGGTGATAATCAGTTAAAATATTGTTGCCTCATAATCCTTATACTGTCACTCAAGATTTTCATTTGAATTCACGTAAAATTAACAAGTGAAACGTATAAAGGACAACACCATTTTACATATACACGAATATATACATAAGAATGAACCATCTGATATCAAGATTTCTGCATTTTATATTTAAAAAGAATTAATAGAAAAAGAGAAACATAAACTGAGAAGAAAGAAAATGAAAGAAAAACATCTACTTAACAGTAAAAAAAAACAGTCCTCCATGTCTATGTGAGCCACACAGAGTAAAGAAGTTACTCGGTGGCACTACTCATATAGAGAAAAAATTCAGACCGCTCCCCGAATTTCATGCTATTATGATTATCAGGCTAACAGAATATATATATAATATATATATATATATATATATATATATATATATATATATATATATAATCAAATTATTGGTAAAACCGACAGAAAGCATGCCAAGTGATGAAAGAAAATAAATAAAAAATCAATAAATCAAACCGACGTATGAAAAATTAACTTAAACTGAGAAGAAAATCAAAGACAGTTGCAAAGTTATTGAAAGTGCACTTATTGATTTTTGCTAAATTGTGCATTTACCTCTCTATCTCAAATCCAGTTAATTTACGCAAGCCTTTCTGGTGTGTCTATTTCAATACCCCGTCTTCACCTGTTCATATATCTCTGTATATCTAAACTTATTCACAACAAAATCAAACAGAAGATACAAAATGAATCACACAAAAACAAAAGTAGATCTAAGATTCAACATCTTCTAGACTATGATCCAATTTTCCAGTATTTGTACTCTATCTTCACAATATCTAACTTGATCTCATGTTTATGGTTTAAACTAGTCTTTGTCTGTCTATCACAATGCAGGTGTCCACAATCTCGGCATACTCGCCTATAGTAATAAATCGAGATCCTCGAAATCGCCATACTCAACGCCTTTGTTAATGATTGGTCCCTAAGTAGAAGGAACTTCAAAAACTAGGATCCTGATTTCTCGTTCATGTACTTACGCATGTCCATTGTTTATAGATTTTCATTCATTTTCAGTCTATCGTCTACATAATGACGGGAATGGAATGTAAACCATTCCTCGGCATTCATATTTGTGTCACCTTCAGTATTCACCAAAAGGAGTGGTTAGTCCGTTCTGAACGAAGCTGATAAAGAAAGCAGCCACTGTCATGTTTTCTTAATGGCTTATGAACTGACACAATTAATGAATAAGCCAGATCGTCTTTTTTTACACAACTGTGTATCGGCCAAACCTCTTAAACGTCTATTTCACATCCTTTCTTGACAGAATTCTTCGCTAAAGTGTTACATCCCTTGAGGACTTTAGACTATTAAAGGATCAATATTAAAGTTGATACCAAACCGAAAACATCCTGTGATGTTTCGTTTCAGAGAGTCATCTTTCGGTACATCAATGCTCACTGGCACAGCTTCACATCTTACATTAATGATGATCCTTATCCAGCTGTCTTAAAAATTAGAGCGACCAGAATCCCTGCTCCATTTTAGAATTGGTCCTTTCAGGCATGGATAATTATAGTTATTTTCTAAGCGTCGTATAGATATGTCAGACGATCGAAAGTATGGTGCACATTGTGAGCATCGAACTCACTTTTAAGTCGTAACTGATCTATCGAGACAAGATTGCTAACCATTAAAACAAGCTGACGTACTCTATGGCATGGATAATTATATCCGTAGGAGAAATACGAGGAAATACCAAATGTAGTATTGGTTCACCTCAGAATGTATTGCATCCATATCTCATTGAAACCACAAATACCACAAATAACAGTGTAGTAGAACCCATGCTGCATTGTGAACTGCTTGTAATCATTGCAAGAATGTTCCTAAAATAAAAAGAGCAGTTATCGACAGTCAGTTGAACAAAGGTTGAAAATAAAACTTATTTCCATTGAGTTCTGGAAAATCCCAGTCAAAATTCTCAACAGAGTCAAAACGTCAGTGCTTATTATCATAAATGACACCAAGCTTATTTCATTATCATCACTTAAGACTAAGTGCTTTGTATTAAACTTTGCCTCTAATTCCCCGTTAGACGAAAAGAGCCACCCACCTACATAACTTACAGATTACACAATCTTTAATATCTCTACCATGACGTGGAGAATTTCTCTATGCACCATTTTCAAGAATGCGTGTGAGCGTTAATCTCTGTCACATTACTAATCCATCAAACTCCTTTATATCCTCACCAAACTATTTGAGTCAACGATCAACAAGAATATTTTCATCAAGTCAACAGTAACAACCTCAGGAGCGACAAAGTAAGAATTTCGATCTTCTAGGTTCAATGATGATGTCGTAACTGTCATTACGCATAGAACGATGAGGCACTAAATTCATCACGAAGATGATCGCCTTAGATATATTAAAAGCCTTTGATAAGGTGCCGCAAAAGTGGTTTTTAAACAAGCTCTCCATGTATGGAACCTCTAGAAGAGTTTTCCCAATTACGTCTTTCTTCCCAAGTAGGTCCGTGAAGTTGTTAATGTCCAGTCTTCACAAGTCCATGTGATCTATACAGGCGTCCTCCAAGGCGCTCTCTTCGGCCATATTCTCTTTCTGCTTTATAGTAATGATCTCTCGTAAAATATACTCAGATCTTTAATATATATGTAAATGATATGCGGCACTGTATAGGTGCAGAACAAAAATCTAGATAACCAGAACCTGGAAGCTAATCTCTCCTCCGATCTAATTGCTCAACGAGAGAACAAACTAATAACATTCACTTATCACAGAGCAGAATATTCACCTGTCGTGATGCATGGTTATTCTATCAAGGAGTGTCTTTGACTTGAACGCCTATTAAGACTCAAGTTCACCTCATATCCATAACTGAATCTAATATATGCAATCCATCATTAAAGAACAGAAAAATAATCAGATCTTTGTACTGCTCAAGTAAGCACCAGACATCTCCCGTCATGCTCTATCTTTACAAGAGACAAATCAGATAAAAATAGAGTACTGCTGCCATATCTGGGTTGAAGTGGCTCAGTTTCTACTTGTCAATATTTGATAGCGCCCAAAAGCTTCTAAATGAACTTGTGGGTGATGAATTATTTTCTCACCTACTACCCCTTTCCACAGAACACAAATCGCAAGCCTCTTGTTACTCTATTGCTATTTCTATAGCCAATGTTCAGACGAGCTCCATATTCAATTCGACAAGTTCTGACATTCATATCTAAAACCCGCCATGCAACCTACGCTGGGGCGAATTATGCACGTTCACTTCGTATTCCATTAGTAAGAAGGAAGTTCCATTCGGACAGCTTCCTCCGAAGAACTGCTTCCGAATCAACACAATAACCTATGCAAGTACAGGGTTAACCAATATACAGGGGTCCGTAACCTAACGTAACCTGATTTTCGACGTAGGTCGGAACTCACCTACATAAGGGCCCACGTCACTCACATGGAAAACTTGCACAATAGATCACACATACTGTACACAGTACAGTACGGTAATGAAGTAAAATTAAATAACAAAATAACAATTTCTGACCTTTACTCCTATGGTCTGTCAGTATGTACCATGCGTGATACACACTTAGGCGGTTATGTAATTTTCGATACATGACTGACGAGTCAGATTTTTTCCCGCACTAGGTTGCCATTTCTTTCTGCGGTAGACCAGTTGTCATCTAAGTCTATAGAACCCGGCCTGATCTGCTATTTACCCATAGCTGGTGGGGAAGGAGAGAATTCATACATTTCCTAAGGGTATTAGCACGTAAGTGAATATAATTGATTTGACTGGAATTCGAACTCGGCTTTTCGATTCCTCAATCCGATCTGCTATCCATTACTCAAAATGATAAATAAAAATAAACACGTGGAGCTCATACTCAGCAGTAACGAAGAGAAACAGAAAAAAAAAACACACACATTAAAAAAAGATAACAATTCCCGAATAATGAAACCACTACGCTGCTTTGTAAACATAGAAGATTTCATAGGAACAGATCCATTCACATGTTCAAGTATACGCTTTTTATCTCCGATGATTTTTCGAAGAGAGTTCGTCGGTATTTCACACTTTTCCGGATGTTTAATTATATCGACTTTCACTTCCATGAAGATGGCCTCACTTAACGTGAAACACGAAAAATCCAGTATAATTAATAAAACATTTGTCATATTTTAAGATTTATAATTTTGACAAACTTTGGCATAAACCCTACGCCTTGTTATTTTATTATATTTGTAAAAATACGAAAAAATAAAAGCGGTTATTAATGTGACTTTGTATATACCTGATGGCTATTATTAGTAATGTGACTTTGTATATACCTGATGGCTATTATTAATATGATCTCATTCGGATATTATGTTAGGATGCAATTTTACCTGAGGGTTACATTAGAATACACTTGAATGAACAGATTGACACTACCTTTAATATACCATTTATTGGTTAATAAAGGTTAGATAAAAACAGAATTGAAAATAAAATTTTAATGAAAGGCAAGTAAAATAAACGTTTCAACTTCCCAACATGAGATTCATTGCAGTGATGACAAGAAATAAACATCATTACTTATAATGAAAATGCATAAAACACAAGTAGTCCTAACATAGTAATGTATGAAAATGCTCAAAAAACCTGATGCCGTAGTTAGTGACGCGAAACACTTCTATCAATCTAGGCGTCGGCTCCGAAAATCTATAATTATTCTCATAGAATTTAATGCCGGATTACTGATTGTAGCGTATTCTGTCAGAAAATCATTCATCACATTCAATAACTACGAAAAGTAGCCTGCTAGGTAAATGCTGCTATAGTTCCCTTCAACATTCTCCATTTAGGATGTCACCCTCTTATTTCAGCGTATATTTAACTTTAAAAACAACCCTCAAAGAACTATTTATGGATCGTCATCATTTTACGCGTCCTGTTTTCTTTAATCTCTACTATGGTATGATCTCTCTTCCTTTTAAAATTTAGATTAGATCTGAGAAAAATCGAATTCAAAAGGAGCCGAAACATTTGGGTATGACACACCTGAATGGTACGACAATTTGAAAAAAAGCCCTTACGCGAAACGTGGACAATTGAAGTTTTTAACATGACTAGATGTATCGAGAATATTCCTCCAATCTCCCAGTTGATTTTCTAATTCATGCAAACTTCATCGTCGCTTTCTTTTGATCTTTACCCGCCAGCACTTCATTATTTTCGGGTTTTCTGTTGTTGAAGTCCTTCCAGAATGTGGATCGTTTACGAAAGATTTCCGGCCAACTTTCAAGTGTCGCTACCAAAATCCAATTTTGGCTTCACTAATTGAATCCTTTCTGAAAGTCTTCTTAAACTTTCGAATAATTTCCGCGGGAAATGTCTAAGTTTGAAGCAAAGCATGACTCATATTCGATGAGAAGGCGATGGCCACACAATACACAAACAAATTCACTGGCGCCTCATTGTTAACTGACAAGTTCACATCAGTATGCGTGATCATGTATGCACTATAAAGTCCACTGTTTTGCTACTAAGGAAAATTAAAGTAAAGCAAACGGTTCTCGGACTATTCTAAATAGCTTGATACTTTCCGTAGATACCTCAGATGTAAGAGGTTGGACCCATACGTCCACAGTTTTAGTTATTAGAAACGTATCCCATTTTCATTCAGCCTTGTTCTATTCCTGTAACTAATGTCCCCTACACTGTTAGGTACTTATAAAGCTTGTACATTTCAGTGTCTCATTCTCCGAAGTATATAATCGTTAGTGAATTTGCTAAGTTTATTTTTTTCTAAAATGTTTTCAAAAACAAATTTTATAATTGGAAAATTATGTATAGAAAATCTAATATTTTAACTTTATATTTAAGTTATATTAAATTTATCGGAATATTTACATTCTGTTTTATCCTGAACAAATTCTAACATAGTGCAAATTTGAAATTTGAAATTTGTTTGGAGTCTATGATTTGCAATTCTTATGTAGAGTGTAAAAATCATATCTGATAATAACTCAATGGATTTATCCGACCTTGAAGAGCAGTGTGTCCCGGAAACTTTGAATGCAGCCGAAAGATAATTCAACTGAACTTTTATAAATTTAATATAGTCGCCATAATTCTCTAATATCCGCTTGACAAAAAAATCTTTTCGTCTTGATATACGTTAAATTCTAGTAACTTTACATAATTTCATAGGCATTATTGAGTTATACACACACACATACAGATACACACATATATCTGTGTGTGTTTGTTAACGATATATATATTTTATGTATTAAGAATAGTTTTTACAAAAATGTATGACAAATGTGGTGCGACGACTACATGCACATGGACGAACGAGGGGATGCTGGGAATTTTGATTAAATAATTTGTTTGTTTTTTTTTTATCTAGCCGATTTCATCACGAGTTTTTTTTTTCTTTTTCTTTACTTCACTTTTTTGAGTAGATATCCCACACTTTGATAATAAAAGTTCTGCCGAAAATGTTGTAAGTTCTCGGGTACAAATTTACTGAAGATAAACTTGCGATCAAGGCGTTCTCTAGATATTTTCGGCCTAGCAATTTTTATATCAAAAACGCAAGAATGCACATTTTACAAAACAATAACTCACATATGTTGGTTGCCCACCGTAACGAGATTGACCACAATTTTGACTTAAAAGGAATTACAACATTAGACCATCCCTGTATATATAGTCAACCATATTTGGTTGAATGTCTATTTACTTTTATTTTAATGCTCTCGAATACTCTGATCACCTTTTTAATATGTTGATACTAAATGCATTTAGTAAAGCGCCGTAGATTTTTTCATTTCTTTTATTTTCCGAAGTATTTTCAATCTCATCCAGAGGTGAATCGCTAATACAAAAAAAAAATGAATGTAATTGATAACTGTGATTTTTTTGTAAATGTGCTTGAAACGTGCTATGTTTTTATTATGAACACATATTAACGTACTGCGTTATAATTGATTTAAAATTTAAAAAATAAGAGAAAAGAAAAAAAAAAACTATGGCACATTTCTTCATTAATTTAATATCAACATTAAAAAGTTGATAAAAAAATTCAAGATTAAAATATAAATAATTAAACATATGCTCAGATTATTCAACTAAACATGGATGAATGAAGATATGCCATCTAAATACACTCGCGCACACGCACACACACACACACACACACACACACACACACACATATATATATATTATATATATATATGAAATTTAATATAATTTATACGATAAGGGCCATGCAATATTTATACTGTCCAAAGTCACAAATTAAATCACCTATAGGGAAGGAGTGTGACGAGGAGACATAATTTAACCTCAACTATTTGCAGAATATCTTTAAATACCTTTGAGTAAATGAACTGTGAAGGAATGGAAGTACACATTAATGGAGGAACTATACTAATATCGGAATGATTGGATGAATTTCAAGAAATGCGAAATGACCTAAACAGAGGAAGTCTCGCAGTAGGTTTCAAAATGGACATGAATAAAAGAAAATTAATGTCCAATCGTAAAGTTCCGGAAAAGCTCAAACGAAAAAGAGGCTAAAATCTAGAAATATATCAATTTCGAAGGGACAACATAAAATAGGAAAAGCCAATGAAATATGTAATATTGATAAGTAAGTAATATTGCGAAATATGTAATAAAAATCAAGATCACGAATCCGTTATGTCTACTGCAGACTGTATGAAGGAACCCAATCTACTCCAGACTAGTTTAAATTCAGAGATTTATTTCTCCTACACTGGTTGCCAACCAAGTTTATAGAGCCAAATCAGTCTTACCATTTAAACATGACTGGTAGAAAGAGATGGATTTATTCCCAAGAGTAGTAGAACATAAAGGAGTGTAATGAATTCGGCTGGAATTCGAACTCAGATTCCTCAATACGTTTCGCTATCCATTACTTCGTCTTACCTCATAAATGTTGTTTGGTATTTAATGAAAATAATGGGATGCACCTAAACTAATACACATAAGCCTTGTGTTATATCTTACCTAGGGCTAGAAAATTTAGGATGGGCGTACACCAAACAAGAAAAGATAAAAGATGAATTAAGATTTTTTGTTGTCTCTGGATCAATGAGCAGCAAACGATATAGTGATTTAGTGGTATCATATGATTGTGTAAGGTTTTAAGAAAGCACTTTGTCATCTAATGAACTAAAAAAATGTATTATTATTATTATTATATTTGTGATAATATATATATATATATATATATATATATATATATATATATATATACAGGGTGCGTGGGTAAATTGTCGCCATTTTATATTTTTAATTTCGTGCATGCGCGTTGATTGTCGTTTATTTTGTCGACTGCATATTATAGTAGCTTTAGTTGGTTACCGTCCGTGAGAAAAAGAGCATCGTGAAGCTATTCACCCCGCCAAAATTTTGAAAACGGCATGCTCTACTGTTTGGAATTCACGCCGGACGCTCCAATACGAACATTTCAGAGTGTTTGTGTATCAATTTGAGGAGAAAATCAGAGGATTTGGAAAGTTTTGTATTAGTCTAATTTTAATTAAGAACGTGTTTGGAGTGGTCACTGGTGATGGCAACATTATACCTCAATTCTTCCAAAAATACATCAGAAAAAAACACGGAGATAAAAACCAAGTGCCTTGAGAAAATAGTGCTGGCCTTGGTCAAGAGAGTGGCTGCTGGAAGATCCCTAGACAAGGGGATCCAGCCATGCTGTCATCCCACATCAACCCTTATATATGGCCACCTAACTCTTCAGACAGCAAATCCCATTATGTGCGGGGTGCAGTTAAGAGAGACAAACAAAACTCCTTATGATTAAGGCAGGATTCATCAACTTAAACAAGGGAACGTTCATAAGAATTGCAGGAGATTGCAACGTCGTCTGGAGGCCGTGATTAAAGCCAATAGCAATTTTATTCAATAGATTTACTGTTTAGTATTTGAAGATATTTTTCTGTGCAATTTTGGTAAATATATCTGTTAAAATGAGTCATCATTGTTTATTTCATCTTATATATATATATATATATATATATATATATATATATATATATATATATATATATATATATATATATATATACAAGCAGGTACAAATACATACACATATCTACAGCTGCCAGGTTTTTGTAAATGCAATTAATAATTGTAACAAAGGCTTCAAATTTAATTCTACCTGTTATTCTCATTTGGATGAGGTAGCCAAATGGTTTTAGGCAGTACGTCTTCTGGGAAAGAAATTCCGAAATGGTTCTAATGTAGAGGAGGGCGATTCCTTCTTGCATTTCGAACATATCAGAACAATTGCTTCGTATTGGGGAAAGACGCAATGGGATGGGGGTAAAGAAAAAATGAAACCCTTTACTGAAAGCAAACAAAAGATACCTTCCACTACAAAATGTATTCTGGCAACGTGCCACACATTTCAAGAGCATATCCAAGATAATTTCAAAGAAGACAGGAATGTCCGGAATTTCGTTTTACTGTTTCCCACTTATCAGTTTAGAGTTCTAGTTTGGCTAAGTGAATTTCTGAAAAATGACAGTAGGTGTAGAGGGCATAAGTAAATAAACTGGTCTTATATATAATACACTAAACTAAAATTTCAAAAAGTGAGTTTGATGCCCTGCAGATATTATTCAGCTAGTTTTAAAGATATATTTGCTCATTTAGATTACGTATTATTTTGAAATAATCTTCCCTATTTGCGTTTAACATTAAGCAACAATATTTTAAATATAGATTGGCACACACATTCAGGTTCGTGGATAATAGAGTTTCATTTACGGATTCCATTTAATAAGTATGAATGAGTCAGAGAGTAAATGTTCCCTTCATACATGATGGTCGTTTCGACGTAGAGAAATGTTTACTGAGGTATTCTAGGTGGCCATAACAATCGATTAGGTGGGTTCATCATATTTGGGGACTTGTGTCAAGCCTCTTTGTGATTGTCATTTACTAATCTATTCGCTAAAGCTTAATATATTGATTTATTACATTATCAAGTCTATCTATCTATTTATCTCTCTCTGTCTCTCTCTGTCTCTCTCTCTCTCTCTCTCTCTATATATATATATATATATGAAGAAATATATTCTAAAAAGTGTGCTTTATATACGGGATAAAGTGCTCAATATCAGAGATAGAGCGCATGTAAAGCTTAGATACAGTCTGTTTCATGCTAGACGCAATCCTCTGGCCTGACGATTGCGTCTAGCATGAAACAGACTGTCGCCTCTATGTTGACTTCAATGTTCAATATATATATATATATATATATATATATATATATATATATATATATATATATATATCTTCGTCCAGTAGAGAGATAGCTTATTCCACATCTCTACACACAAATGTACTAAAGACTGAGTTCAAACATGAGACAGAATGTGTTGACCTGAGTGTCAACTTTTATCTATACTTAGCTCTATCCCATTCTCTTCCGATCTCTATCTCTGTCTGTCTGTCTGTCTGTCTGTCTGTCTGTCTGTCTCTCTCTCTCTCTCTATATATATATATATATATATATATATATATATATTATGCTATCATTGCACAGAAGTGCACGAGAATAAAATTTTCATCTGGAGAACGTCAATTATTCTCGAGGATGTGTGTAGTAGCATCCACGATTTCTGCAAACATTGAGTCTCCATTCTTGTAACGACATAAGACGTTCCATTCCATTCGCCTCGTCTGGGTATATCTACCTTTTCTCCGTTTTCTCCCAAGTATACACAACTAGGTCGACCACTTTTAAATTTCTCGGTGGCAGTCACAGATATTTCGTGAAACAGCACATTTGCACATAACGGCTAGATGGTTATCACTCACTTCAAACGATTTATACACTTTGCTCCTCTGATGGACACTTAGTGCAGCGTATATTTTGACTACGTCTGTCATGTGCCATATACATTTATATCAAACTCTGTATGTGAATCTATACTTCCTCCAATTCTAATTAATTTCATACACATAAAAAAGATAATAAATTCACACAGTGATTTTAATAGTGCTGGATTGGTGTCCACGTCTCACGAATATACAGTTGAGTTGGCTAGATGTAACCGTAGGTTTCATATTAACAATTTCTTTTCTCACAAATTTAAATGCAATATCAATCGATTTCTACTCTCCATTTGATTACACGTTTATTTTTCTTGCTCCGTAGTAAAATTTCTGTTTTCTAATAGTTCTACACCCATTAACCTCTTTACTACCTTGATTGGGGTAAAATCGATTGAAAAGAGGGGGTAAATATACTTATATCCAAGCCTTTTTAATTCTAAAAAAAAAAAAATACTTGACCACACTCGCAAACGCAAATACTTATATATGTAAGGTCTTATGGGAAATCCATTATGAATGGGATCTCAACTCGATATATCGAAATATAATATAAATGCATCCATTAAAATTGATGTACGCGTAGAGTAAGATTTAAATTTTTCTCGAACTGCGTACGTTCATTTTTGCGCGCACACACACTTGGAGATGTACGAACCCATCCACTTCTCTTTTATAGTTATGGTTTAAATAGCAAAGCAGTTTCTCTATCTTTGGTGAGCAAACTGTCGAAGAGATGGAAAACACTGAATTTAAACTCGATTACACGTGGGATGGGTAACTCCACGACGTAAAAATCTACATGCTAGGGAAACCAACGCAGCAGTGACTTCATTCTCCGCGGTGAAGAGGTAGGTGGCCCACTAAAAAAAATTCAACTCATATGACCTCACTTTCAATTTCTATTCACCAAGGTTGAAGTCTGAAAACAACAGAAACAAATAGAAAACTTTCATACTTATTTTTTTCTCTCATGGAGTTATAGTAAAAACCAATCCCATTTCCGTACTGATCTCAATTTCAGAAAATTCGGTCGTATATTTCCTGGAGGAGACAAATAACATAAAGCTGCTCGTCATTTCAAATAGTTGAAATTTATATACAGATTGATGGCTGATGATTGTGTTGAGGGCTATAGAAATTTAATTCGGTATATAATATTTTTGTGTCTATATTATATTTCATAATTCATTTACATAGCTTAACAAAGTTTGCATCTATCTTTCAATTCACTGTGAAGGTAAAAATGAATACGGCTTATGTAAATAAAATACAGGAATACTTACTTTCTCAAAGATTTAATCGTTTCAATAGACCACGCGTTGGAATATATCTTTGATGGATTTATTGAGATATCACCATGACAACGAGATCAAGGGGAAAAAGAAATCGAGCATCCGTAATGTCAAGAGAATATGCTTCTATTCTACAAAACCCTATTGTGCATTAATTGTGTACATCTATGAGCTTTTGTTTATTTCTGTAATAACTTAATAGTGAAGAAAGAATAAGGTTTATAAAACGTATACCTGTTTACAAGAATGAAATGAAGTGTGAATCGTCCTCCCTGACTCTGTCTTTACACACACACAAACAGAGAGAGACAGATAATATATATATATATATATATATATATATATATATATATATATATATATATATATATATTAACGTAATATATCAATTGTAGATGTAAACTGAGTGGGGATTAACACTGCATGGTTACTGGTAATTTGTCGTCTGAAAGGAGCATTAAACCATCACAGTCAGGATCCCGATATATATATATATATATATATATATATATATATATATATATATATATATATATGTGTGTGTGTGTGTGTGTGTGTATGCTAAACAGCGCATTGACCAGCTCCATAATATCTATAGTAACATTAAAAATCTCTTTGGAAGCAACTAAAAAATAATCCATAAATCCAATAGCCAAATAAGGCAAAATCATTGAATTATTGAAGCCATCTACATCAGACAAAAGCAACCATGCATCAATCTAAATACTCCTTATAGTCTCCTACTCAGAATTCTCCAATAGATAAATGAACAATATCATCATTGCATACAAATAAAGCACCTCATCGTCACACGTGGAAGAATTGATTCCTGGGTTTTGGATTTATTCGACCCAATATAAAAAATGGAGACTTATTAAATTATATACATACACACACGCGCACGCACACACACGCGCGCGCGCGCGCACACACACACACACACATATATATATATATCTTGTCTTCTTAATTACTGTACCTTTATTGTTCTTACTCCTGCATAATGTTTTTCATTTTCTTCTATTCCTTCACACTCAGTAACCTCCTGCGTCATAGTGACTGTGTTTGCTTCCTTGTGATAAAATGACAAAAAAAACAATATATATATATATATATATATATATATATATATATATATATATATATATATATATATATATATATATGTATAGCTAGATAAATAGATATATACATGTATATATATATGTATATGTATAAGTATATGTATACATATGCATGTGTATATATATATATATATATATATATATTATACATATATATAGAAAGAGAAAAGCATGTATGCATACATAGACTGCGCGCATATATATGCACATAACTTTTTTCTCACAGACGGTGATGTTATAGAGTGGAGGACATGTTGCAAACTTCTTAGTGGTGTGATCCATCACTGATGAAATCCAGATAAAAATCCAGATCTTGAATGCAATAATCTTCAATCGGTTGTTAATTGGGGCAAGAATTGGCTGGTCAACTTTAACGCCTCAAAAACTAAACTACTCTCTATTAATCACCATAGAGATCCTTCCCTGCCCCCCCCCCCATTAGAATGTCTGATAGTCAACTTTTTGAGAGCAACTCTCTGCGTCTGCCCGGTCTCACGTTGACTGCTGACCTGAGATGGAACAAATACATTGAGTCAATTGCTTCGTCCACCGCGAGGAAATTTGGCTCTCTGTGCCGCGCCAGGAAATTTTTCTCCCCGGAATCGATACTTCAAATATACAAATCAACCATTTGCCCTTGCATGGAGTATTGCTGCCATATATGGTCTGGTGCCCCTTCTGTTTACCTCGGAGTTCTTGACAAGATCCAGAGACGGATATGTAATATAACTGGCCCTGATCTGGCATCTCGTCTACAGTCACTCTCTCACAGACGCGCCTTCGCCTCTCTCTGTCGTTTTTACAAATACTTTCAAGTTAATTGCTCCGATGAGCTGCTTTCACTGGTGCCCAGACTTCATGAATTCAAGTGCCCTACGAGGCTGGCGTCCCACTCTCACCCTTTCACTGTCGAAAGTTTTAAATGTAGCCGACTCTTCTAGTAGGTTAATTATTAAGATTTGCATCGTTAAATGAATATTATTTAAAAAATAAATTAAATAATTCTTAAAATTTAAAAACATGACAAGAAGTAAGTTCCACACAGGCAGCTTCTTCCTGAGAACTGTTACTACGTAGAATACACTCTCGATTACTACAACGTTAGCCTTTTATAATTGAAAGGAGAACACTTATTTATCTTACATATTCTAATAATAAACATTTAATTAATCCTATTACGCCCATACAGCAATAATTCAGTAACACTCTATTTTGTGGCTCTTGGGGCTTGTGTTGTGTGAATATCTATTAAAATAAACTTGAGTCTTATTGGATAGTTTTTAGTCCATTAAATTTAGTTTTAACAAGATTATCGGGAAAGCGTGTTGCATTAGGGAAGACATGATTACCTTACCTTTCCAGGTTAGTACCATGGCAGATTGGATGCTCTATGCTTTGGTGGAAAGCAGTTGAAGAGATGGAAATTGCTGAATTCCAAATCATTTAGAAAAAAAAAAATCAAGGACCAACTCTATTGTCTTTTTCAAGAATACATAGCAATTCACAGATACTAGAAGAAAGGAATATACGGGAGAGTCATGAATGTCATGAATGACATGTCATTAAAGAATATTAAGTAGTCATAGTAACCTTCTTTTTACTCATATGTAGTTTTACACCCCGGTCTTCTAAAATCAAAATATTTTTATCCATTTTTAACTGCTTATCATTAATTTTAAGCATGCTCTGGTAAATGATAACTTAATAAAGAGATTACTGGCTTTAATTACAGCATTCTCTATATATATCAACATTCTATAATTTCCCTCCATCTATTACCCTTCCTGCATATATCTTTAGATTGGAACTAATAGAATATTAATTGTATTCATGTTAATGGATGCTTTGGTATTATAGAATGTTTTTGTTTTTTAACTGAAACGAACGAACAGCAAAGTAAAATATTCAGAATGGTTTCTCTTGCCAATTTTAACGAGAGTGATCATTCACTTTAAAATGCTGGCAATATCAATTAAAGAATACATTAGTGGAAATATTCAGAAAGAGAGTTATGGTCATATTCCGATGGGAATGGAGAGGAGAAAACAGAAAAAGATAAGTAAAATGTGCCTTAAAACATATATTAAATTAAACACAATATAAACTTGGGACCCTTTAGAGACTCCTGTAAATATTTTGGCGTGACACACACGAATGACGTATTGACATGAAATATCATTACATTTCTGAACAGTTATAATGCTAGAAATACAGCTAAGTTGGATGAATTTATACAAGACTGAACGCGTGATCGCCAAATAGGTCATCGTGTTTCAAAAAGTGGTTGGAATGTAAAAATGTTCTTTTACCAAATATAGCCTAATTAGCCTAATTAAGTGTAGCCTAATTAGACGACTAAATTATATTATCTGAACTTTACAGAGTTTCCAAAAGCAACACAAATATCCAATTAAGCTACAATGATAAGCTATGACTTTTAAAAGATAAATCTTCACTGAGACATGTTAGAAAATTTCATCTGAAATCCCGAAAATACGAAATTAAAAAAAAAATAGTCTCAATGTACAGGAAAAAGATGAAGTCAGTTTAAAATGACGCCAGGAGGATATGTGTTAATGTCTCTCACTCTTTATCGCAGAGATTCCCTTCAAAGATTAATTTTTCTCCCGAGAGAACATTTTTGTTTTTATTTGACCGTGTTCTTTCATTTCTTTTCTATTTGACTTCATTGCAGAAAAAACGACTGTTTTGATCGGTATTATTAATATTAGTACAAATATAGGTAAACTATGAAGAGGGAAGGGATGGATACTGAGAGTTTTTCAGATGACATGTTCGCATGAGAAGTGTACTGTGACCTTTTAGTCTATCTCTGATAAACATGTTTCTCATGCAACAAGCATTCATGAACATTGACAAAAGCTAAACATAATTTATGGAGGAAACACCGTCCACCCGTATACACAGAGGTACACAGGTACAGAGAGAGACAGAGACAAAGACAGAGACGGAGAGACACAGAGAGAGAGAGAGAGAGAGAGAGAGAGAGTGAGATGGGAGAGCTGCCAAGTGCATATACTTAGCTGCTGCTTCCAACAGATTGTCGCTGCATTTATTTCCGAGGGACATATTGGAGTGATATCATTTGAATTATATTATGAGCATTTCAGGTGAAGGAAAAAGACAAAGTGACTGAAGGAGGAACTGAAGAAATTGAGAGATTAGAGAAAATGGAAAACACACACACACACACACACACACACACACACACACATATATATATATATATATATATATATATAGAATTGTTTTTTGAATTCTCTCATACTTGTGTTTTGATTGGTCATTCTAGCTTATGTATCATTAAGGATCGTTAATTAATTTGAAACTTTTAAAACCATTAATTCTACATTCAGCATCATCCCTTGATAAGACACCGAAGGTGTTGAAACAAAATGGCTATTTTTGTAGTGATTTTAGAACATATTTATGTTATAATTTAAAAATAAATTTTATATATATATATATATATATATATATATATATATATATATATAAATTTAGAAATTCTAAATTGAATTTTGTTCGTATTTATATAAGTAGTCTGGCCAATATTTCTTATTGGTGGAACAACTCATCTAGATGTTAAGAAAATTCCTATTTGTAGAAAATTCACTCAGTTTTGATACCTTGATTTAAAATGAATTTTTAAAAATGAAAGATCATTCTTGAAGCTTTCTTTTTAGTTTTAATTGAATGCTAAATGATTAAATTTACTATTTCCAGACAACTATAATCTCCAACTATTGAAATGTAATGTCAATCGACATCTCCAGATGCCCTGATCTATCCCCTATCCTTCTCTTCATCTTTTTCTCTATCACTCTTATTTGCTCTTGCTCCAACTCTCTGTAACCCCTTGCGTGCTCGTGGCCCCTCGCCTTGCTTGGGGTGAAACGCTTAACCCCCCCAACCCCCCTCTGCTGTATTTCAAATAAAATTATCTTGATTGGAATATATATATATTGAGTGGGATAATTCTCGAACCCCAGTTAGATGCGAGACATATTAAGGCATAGACACGCATCTTTCCATCTCAATATTACTTTTGAAAATGTAGTATGAAACGGATAAAGATATTGTGACCCTTGGAACATACTGAGTATCGCTTGATGACGTGAGATATTTAATCACAGGAAAACTCCGTTTTTTATATATTTCTGAGTATATATATATATATATATATATATATATATATATATATATATATATATATATATATATACGTGCGGTGCGTAAATTGTCACCATATTATATTTGTAATTTCTCGTATGTGTGTTGTTTGTTTTTTATTTTGTCGAATGCCTAGTAGAGTAGGGCTGATTAGATACCATGTGTGAGAAAAAGAGCACCATGACACAGGTCTCACCGCCAAAATTTTGCAAACATGATGTACTACTTAGCATTCGCGCCGGAAGCTTCAATACGAACATTTCAAAGTGTTCGGGTGTCAATCTGTGGACAATGCAGTGGATTTGGAAAGAGTTAGATGAGTCTAATGGTGATTAGGGAGGTACGGCAGCTCGGAAACTCACTCTGATCGTTCTGATAAGAAAAGAACTCACGATTTTGTTGGTGGTTGACTCAGACAACACGAATACTTAGATCAAATGCCTTAAGGATGTATTGCTGCCCTGCGTCAAGAGACCAAGGGTAAAACTAATACCGATTTTATTGAATACATTTACTCTTTAGTATTCAAGATATTTGGTAAATACATATATCACTTAAAATGAGATATCAATGTTATTTTCATTTTGCGCAATATCGACGAGATTTTATCCATCACACCCTGTATGTGTGTGCGTGAGTGTGTGACTGGTTTTGTATATATGTATGTATGTATAAATGTATGTAGGTCAATTATAATTTTAAGTAAATTAAAGACATTCTATTGAAAAAAAAATCACTTTTCTTTTTTCAAAATGAAATTTCAACTCTATGGGTCGTGTGGCATTTAAAGAAAGTGATACTGAAATACTTATGATTGCCTTCACTTTTCAGAGCTTCTTTTCGATTTTGTTTGTAGCATTAATTCCGAGACCTGAATTCAGAAAGATCTTGACTGGCATGACATGGCCCTCGTTAGGATCTTGTTGGTGCCAGGAAGGTGATTAGCCTTTTCCTTTCCTATATGGTTTTATTGACCATAATGCAACTGAAAGAATGATGGGAATATAAGAATTAACACATGGCACTTGGCATAATTTGAAATAATCTTTTCATTGACGCCACGTTCTCATTTTTATCACCTTTATTCTCAAATTAAAAATCCACTATCAACACAGAAACCAATATCCAGTCAGAAATACGCACGCACCTACATAAACACACACACATACATACATTATGTATATATATATATATATATATATATATATATATATATATATACGCCCCGGAAAAAAATAAAATTCCGTCGAGCACTTTAGAGGGAAACGCGAGAATTTATAAACAGTGACGATTACTGCTGATAATAGAAAGATCTTCTATGAATCGAACACTCTTGTTCACTGGCGTGTTTATTCTAAAATAAATACGTAAAAATTCACCTTCCTCTCTGCTGGGAGAGGATAATTTAGCGGAAAATTCTTCAACTGATGCCCAATCGGTTGTGTTTCGATCCAGGCTTGAGGCAATCTGATGTCTAGCCAGACTGATGTGCTGCGCTACAGCGAAATAGTCTGCCTTTGACACACACACACACACACATATATATATATATATATATATATATGTATGTATGTATAATACAAATTGCTAAATGCTTTTCAAAATTTCAGGGAAAGGCCGTAAAAATACTTGCTCAAACTCATTGCTCACAACTTCTCCATTGGCTCTCATAATTTTCTGCTCATTTTTTTCATGCTGTTCAGGTTCACCGAAAATGTGTGTAGCATCTTGTATATAAGGAAGGCGGCAATATTGATTAAATGTTGTTAGAAATGAAATAAGTTCTTCTTAAAAATAGAAGTTCAGTCATATATATGATTATAAATCAGAAATATATGCGATTATAAAAATTATAATGATAGTGTCTCGCGGTTTCACACGCATAAACACAGACACACGCAAAAACACTCACACACGCACAAACACAGACACACGGGCATGATCTGTAACAAACACAGAGAATAAAAACAAAAATGAAATTACAAAAATTACATAAGATATTGTATGTTATTGAAGAAAGTCGTTAAAACAAAAGAAATCGAAAGTGAAGAATATAAACCAAAGGGACATTTGATAGGAAATCAGCAGTGGTGTAATAAAAAGCAACAGGCAACTGGCAATATGGAGAATAAAAACTCAGACATGAAAGCCAAAAAAGCAAAGAAATGCAAATAAAAAATTAAAAAAAAAATGAATATATAATTAAGAAAATAAATTCTAAAAATTTCAAAAAATATCTAGGATTAAGAAAAGAATGAGTGAGAATTAAATAAGGGAAAATGAGAAAACTGGATTAAAATAGTAAAAGAAAATAAGGTATTAAAAAATAAATTTAACAGTAAATAAAAAAAAATCTAAGAAAGGGAAAAATCTAAAAGAAAAATGAAAATAATAAAAATAGATAAATGATAAAAAGAAATCATAAAAAAATTGTAAAGAAAGAAAATAATAAAGAAGAAAAAGAAAAAGAAAAAGAAGAACAAAAAAGAATGAAAAAAGATAAGAAAAAAGAAATGACGTCTATGAAATGATCTTCACGTGGGAACAGTGCTGTGGTTGCCGTGGAAACCAATATCTGCGCACCACTTGATCATAATGTTCGCTATCGGCCTTATGCTGCCAATAGTCACTAATAGTTATGGCGGCAGGGAATTCTTCGAAAACATAAAGGAGAGACTCCAACTCTTACGAATCTAAATGCATTCCCACTGCTAAGGCAAGTCATAAACGCCACTCCATTATTTTTATATCTCTGTTTACCATCGAGATGTTTCTAAGGAATCTTTGTCACAAAAAGAACTGCCTTCACGCTGGTATGAGATAAACCAACTATTTACCTTATCTCAACAACGAAACAAGAATTTTCTAAGGATGGAATATATAAATCTGAATATTATTTGTTGACAGTAATTCAATGAAATATTTATGATAATCAGGATATATATATATATATATATATATATATATATATATATATATATATATGTCATTAACTTAATGGTACTAGTTTAATTAATCGATTCCTGATACAGAAATAATTAACATTCATTGATTGAACTGTTAGCGTTCAGTTCAGTTATGTGCCATGCGTGATACACACTTAGGCGATCATGTACCTTTCGAGGTTTTTCCGCAGTAGGTTGCCATTTACTTCTGCGGTAGATGCAAGGTCATACAACCCGGCCTGTCCTGCTATTTATCCGTAGCTTAGGAGCGGGGAAGAAGAGGATTCCTACGTTTCCCAAGGGTATTAACACATAGGTGAATGAAAAGAATTCGACTAAAATTCAAATTCGGCTCTCCGATTCCTCAATCCCAGCCGCTATCTACTCCACCTTGTCTTCTGTTACCGTTACTGTCGTTTAAAACATTTTTTTCTTTTGAATAAGATTCTCAAATATCGATCATTGTAGAATTAATGAGCGTTTCCTTGTTGACATTTTGTTTAAAGTAGTGTTGGATGTCAGTATGTTGGTTATATCATTATTTACTCTTCAAGCTACTTCTGATTGTTTGTTGCTGAGAATCCTCAAGAACAGTCCTTTCTGCGATTTCTTGGTGATTCTGTAGCGCCTGTCTATGAGATCTGATGAAGGATTTTCTTTAAGGCTTGAGGTGTTCATTCACATGAAACCATTTTTATCATTGTTCAGAGAAAAACGTTTCTGATACATTAGACTTTTCTGAATGATTGGGTGGTATTTATATCATTTATATAAGAGTCTAGATTGAACGAGGCTATTTAAGTAAATGACTCGTGTTCTTAGGTCAATATTTTGGTTAGGTTGAATTTAGCGGTGTTGGATAAACTACTCTTCCTGCTATCCATTCTATGTCCAATTTTCTTATCTCATATGCTAAATTTGTTATAACTAATTTAAGCACTGGGTTATTTAAAGTGTATACGATTTACTCATTGGTTATTCTGAATGATTCTTGTATGATGGGATCAGGGTATATTCCAACACTGCATTCCTTTCATTTCTGCATAAAAATTTTTTTTTTGGAAAGATTTAAAATTTGATTGCAAGTGAGTTCGAATTTTGAAATCGAAGATATTGAAAATAAATATGAAAGAAATTTTTATCTATACGAAATTCCCGTAGAGAGTCAAAAACAAATACTAATATGAAAATCGAACAAATAATGCAATGATAAAGCTTAATTATATAAACTCATTCAAGTTTTTTTTTGCTTCCGTCCAGAATCATTTATTTAAATGATTCTCGGCAAATATTTTCAAAATATAACAACATTTCACAATAATAATAATAATAATAATAATAATAATAATAATAATAATAATCAGCAATACTGCGATACCAGAGAACGTAGGTTTTGCTGACAATGAAAAAAAGGGAGGAGAAGTTATCAAGATTTGAAACATGAGATAATGCTTGTGAAATATTTTTCTGTGGGTGCCATTTGAACACCGATAGACAAAATTAAAAAGTGGATGGGTACAATTGGGACTATTATTCGAAATGAAGTGATTCAGAAATCAACACTGTTTTTTAACAGCCATAATTCTGGGAAAGGATTTGCGAATGGAAAAATGTGGAAAAAGAGCAGGAACCATGGTCATTTGTTACAACACTCTTCTGGTTAAATTAAGGCAAATGATCTACTTCAGAAAAATAATAATAATAATAATAATAATAATAATAATAATAATAATACTTGAAAAAAACAAAGAAATTGAGGAAGTGTATGCTTATAGATTATTTTCTAACAAAAACAACTCCATAAAAATGATCGAGAATTTGTCCAAATAAAAGCACCTGAAGATCAACATTAACAGAAAGTAGGGAATGAAGACTGGGAATGTACCAATAGTAAACTGTGATTGGACAATTTTACTAACAATACCCCAGGTAACATCAACATTCAAGTTTTCCAGAAGATAGCCCTACTAGGAACATCCCATGATCTAAGAAAGGTGCTATCAATTAATAAATGACAATTCTCATACACCGCCTGAAACTGCAAAATACCTAAAAAAGACAGCAAAGACGAATGCAACCGACCAGATACAGAAGCGATGGTAAGATAAACCGCTTCATGGCCAATACTCTGCCCGTACCAAACAAGCTGACGTAGACAAAACCCGTACCCATCAGTGGCTACGTAGTGCAGGGTTGAAAGCGGAAACTGAAGGTTTTATCCTTGCTGCGCAGGACCAATGCTTGCTAACCAGGAATTATCAAGCACATATACTAAAATATTATGTCAGCCCAAAATGCAGATTCTGTGATAAGTATCCAGCAACGATTGATCATCTTGTATCAGGTTGCACGGTGTTGGCACCCACTGAATATAAAACCCGACATGACAGAGTGGGCCAATATTTGCACTGGAAAATCTGCAACTTTTACGGGAAGGAAACTGAAAGAAACTGGTATGAACACCACCCAGACCCGGTTACGGAGATAGGACCTGTCACAATTCTATGGGACTACATAATACACACTGACAGAACAATCAAGGCCAATCGGCCAGATATTGTTATTAAAGAACACAAACACAAACGGTGCCTCCTTATTGACATGACAGTCCCTGCTGACTGCAATGTATCTTTGAAGATATTCAAAAAGTTGTCAAAATACAAGGACCTTGAAATAGAAATCTCGAAAATGTGGCATATGGGAACATCAACAATTCCTGTTGTAGTTGGAGCCCTAGGACTGGTTGGAAAAGATTGCAGTAGACTAATTGAAGGGATTCCATGCCTCAAGGAGATACAAAATTTGTTGTGACAAGTACAGCCCACACTTTACGAAGGGCTGTATCTATGTAATTTATTTTTTTTTGTCAGTGGAACGTGTCATGACGCCATTCCTAACCATAGATCCCTAGGCGGGACCCGGAAAGAAATGTGTAAACGCTAGAAATCAAAGAAAATAATAATAATAATAATAATAATAATAATAATAATATCTATCTACAATGGGTGATCTTTGTTTTTTAAAACAAAATTATCAGTAGAAAATATCGTGAAGCTATTTCTAACCCTAGGTTTTCTGGTTGAGATCCGGAAGGAAATGTGTATACAACATCAATCAAAAGAAATAATAATAATAATAATAATAATAATAATAATAATAATAATAATGATAATAATAATAATAATAAATTAATATTTCAATCAAACAATACAATTGGAAAAAAAAAGTATTTATGTGTTAAATCCTGAACGTCCAAGCAGGTTTGCTTTTATCTACCGTTCCCATTTCAAGATGGTGAATATTTCAGTTTGTCATTTAGCATTTCAGAAGCGTTTTACTCATTTCCTATCAAGTGCAATATTATATATATATATATATATATATATATATATATATATATATATATATATATATATATATATATATATTAATAAATATACATATTATCCTGCACCATTTGCACTACTCCAAGTTTCAGGGCCAAAACATATTCTTCTGTTGAAGAATATATAGTGACCATTACTTAAATTTGAAAATAAATTCGTATTCGTTTAATGGTAAGTTCCATTCATATTCGGGACTATTTTGAAAAAAAAAAAAAAACTTTAAACAAATACATTTCTTATAGTATTAAAACCAGCAATTAATATAATTAGTCATATAAAAAAAGGTAAGTATATATTATGGATTATTATTTTTAATTTTTATGAATTATTTATTTTATTCAAGGTTAGTTATCATCTATAGATTAATAAATGATGGAAGGAGCTAACTTAATCGAATTTGATATAATTTAGTAGGATTTAATATAATTAAATATAAAATACCAACAATATATATATATATATATATATATATATATATATATATATATATATATATATAAGTGATATTTAAATTTCACTATTTTCCTGCATATTAAAGTTTAATGCCCCCACCACCACCACCACAACGCTGTTTATTTCCCGGCAGTCGTACCGTCGTCAGTCAAGTGAACAATGCAGACCGTTAGCAAATAAAAAGCGCATGCACTTGAAAATTTCAGCCGTGAGAAAGCAAAGAAATTTAAGTATCGCTTTTTATATACTTTAATTACATATTGCTTTATATATATATATATATATATATATATATATATATATATATATATATATATATATATATATATATATATATATGGGGGGGTGCGTGTGCTGAGATTGCTGAAAATTTCTCCCAATTTTCTTAGTCGGAGCACCGCATGGCCCATTCTATTATCTATCTCAACGAAATATTATACTAAAATATCTTATCTTTCGTAGAAGAAATCCTATTTTTACGACGTCTTTATTCATTCAGAAATCACTATGCGCTATATTATTTCATTTTCCTACTGGCCAACTCTTCCTCTTATGTGCCGTCTGGCGTTGTCCATTATCCTGTGCCGTATCAATGTATCTGAATATGTTGTCACTAACTATTCGATTTTGTGACGATTTGTTGATTGGTCTTTCTTTGGGGGATTCAGATAATCTATGATGTGATTAAATAGTATATTTACAATCATTGTATTCTATCATAAAACATGTCTGTGCAAACCCAGAAATTCAACGATCACCATGACTGGCTGTTCCCCAAGGGAGGGTCCTGTGCCTCGAACGCCTATTGGAACTTCCTTGTTCCACGCTAGTAAGTAAATGACTCTTCATTCTCTTCTCCATCTTTACCAGAGCCAGATCAGTCAGGAAATTGTGTACTGCTTCCATATATGGGCTGCCCAGTCTTCACTTTCCAGCCTCGATATATACCAAAAGCATCCCTGAAAGTGTTTAGACGATCTATATTCCTTAGTTCCACCAGTCCTAACTTTCACGGCTTACACATACCTTGCCACACAATTTGGAATCGAACCATCTTCATTTAATTTGTATTAAATTGATGAGATATATGTTCAACGAGAGCAGATTCTTCGCACGAATCACTGCTTTGTGGAACCGACACCAAAGTGGATGATTTCCCGATCACTAAAATTTTAATTATTAGCCTTTATCTTCCCCACATATCCCCATATACTGTACCTCTTAATCTGTAACATTCTACCTCGTGTAGGATGAGCATCATTGTAAAAAAAAAAAATTTTCTACAGTCTATTTTCTGGCATTGTCACATAACTTATCATGTTTACATTTTATGTGCTGTTAATTTTTGATTTGGGGGACTACTTGGTCTTTCTTCACCCTCCAGCGAAGAAATTCTGAGTGAACTGGAAACCCTACCGGGATTTAGCATTGGCGACCACAAGCTTAACGACGTAAGATAAGCAGATGACACAATACTGATAGCAGACACGGAAAAGAAATTACAAAATCTCCTAAAGAAGGTAGCGACGGAGAGTGAGGAGACGGGACTAAGCGTAAACTACAAGCAGGCAGAATGCATGGTCATCCGTAAGAGGAAGTAGGTCAGGAACAGTAGAATCAAGCAGACGCAATAGTTTAAATATCTAGGAAGCGTCTTGACAGAGGACGGTAATTGTGACGCTGAGAACCGTAGATGTATTGGGATGGGCAAGGACACATTCCAAAAGCTGAGCAGAGTATTGCGAGACAGAAGAATTTATTTGGTAACAAATGCAGGAATACTGAGCTGTTACGTGACATCTGTTCTTTACGGCAACGAATTTTGGATGACTCGAGACGACGGAGATGTGGTTCTGAAGAAGGATGCTAAGGATATCATGAACTGAGCATGCGAGCAACGATGAGGTCTTACAGAGGTTACAAATGAGGAGAAAGAGGCAACGGAAGTATCTGGGAGACATAATGAAGAAGGAGGGCCTGGAGAATCTGATATTCACAGGTCGAATAGAGGGAAAGAGGGACAAGAGAAACCCGACGAGGTTGAGCAGGTGAATCACAGAACGTGGTCTGGTGGAGGGAAAGAGCTTGCTGATTGCTGCAAGGGATAGAGGGATGTGGAAAGCCATGATCATCTACATCTTGAAAGGACCTGGCATATAAAAAGAAAAGAAAATATTTTGGGGATTCGTTTTGTTTTCAATCTATTGTAGATTTTTTTTTTTTGATTTTCGCTGTAGCGGATGCAATTTTGTGACTATCAATGACCATTTCCTTTTTTGCTTATACTCTTAAAATGTTTTTTTTTTTGTATATTTTATTTTTTTTTTGAGAGAGATTGTGAAAATTTTTTTAGGATTTTCAGTAGTTCGGCAATAATACATTTTTAGTCGTTTTTGTATGAATAGCACCACAATGCTATTCATACAAAAAGAGGTACGATATCTTCGAGAATAATTCCAGTGTTAATGGAATGGATAGTCCATGATGTTTGTCTGGAAGTGTAGTATCTTTTGGTGATTTGACACCCATTCTCCCATTTGATTCCAGTTGGAGTAGATAGCATCGCCTATCACCCGGTTCACACACCTCCCAAGTCTTTTGAATAGGAGTAGAGGTTTATCATTTTTTTCCTATTTGTTCCTATTGAGTTTTCGGTTCCTTCTAAAGTCTGCTCATTCTCTTTCACTCACAGTAGCCCCTTGTTTGGCAATATCGCCTTGATTGGGGTGAATTCATTAAGGACAGTATGTTTTCTGGCTTCAGGTCTTCTTACGCAACAGGTTTAAAATTCTTTATGTGAAATTTTAACGACCTTATTCTTTTGCTCAACACAAAATAATTAAAAATAAGAATAAAAATAATAATTCTACATTCAAAATTCCTTCACCATGTATATTTCATAATATATATATATATTAAAAAGCTCTGTTATTTTACATTGAGCACTGTTATTTCTTACACTATAGAATATTTATATTTATATGTATTTGTATGCGATTGCCCGCTCGCATACCTATCTATATTTACCCATTCGGTTATATATATATATATATATATATATATATATATATATATATATATATATATATATATATGTGTGTGTGTGTGTGTGTGTGTGTGTGTGTGTGTGTGTGTGTGTGTGTGTGTGTGTGTCTGTTTTGTGTGTGTATATTGCGCAGTATATTGTTTCGGAATCACAGTACGAATGCAAAAACTTTTGAACTTTTAAAAAAAAACTTGTGTTTGTAGAGCGTTGTCCTTTCTTTCTCTTTTGTTTCTAAAATTAGTCTTCCGAAGTGGCTTTAAACCATTCCATGAATGGAATCATTCTTCTATCACTGACTGCTATTCCACCTTCTTCTCTCTGCTTGGCTTTTTAATTAGCGTGATTGAAGTCTCAAAGTCAAAAGGCACTATAATGCTTCCAGCATATTTTACTCTGCACTCGTCTTAACTTTCCAACACGTTTAGCAAGAGATCTCCGCATTGGTTCTTTTCTCTTTCTCATTTTCTATTCTCTTCTTTCTCACTGTCGCTGTCGAGGATCATACGTCGTTCATTTCCTTTGAGTCCTATTACTTCCATCGTCTTAATGCAATCCAGTATCGCTTTAGTCCGGCTCCTGGTGCGTTTTTGCATCCAACACAACCACTTTAGCAATGTGCTGATGCTAGCCAAATTAACGCCTGTATTTCGTCACATTTGTTTTGTTTTACTCAGCTTTAACCTTTCCATGGACTCGCAAGTTCAGTTAACGTATCCTATTCTGTGCCGCCAATTAATATGTCGTGAGTGGGCACAACTCAGACATATTAATTGTTCGACTGGGTGCTGTTGAGGCAAAGGTTAGGAAAACCATAATGACAGGAGACAAATTCCGATAAATGATGCGGTGTGTGTGCTTTTGTATATGTGTTTGACAAAGGAAAACCAATAACTTTGTGGTTCAAAGGAAAAAGCGATAACCGTAAAAAAAAAAAAAAAGATGCAGGCCGGTAATTAGAAACATTTATGCAGTGTGAAAAATAGAATCAAACTGAAGGAAAGGTGAGAGCAAGGAAGAATGTTCAATAATCGCAATTAGACCAAAAGTCTCTACTTATCTTTCCTGGGAGAAAGGAAAATTAACTTAATACTTTTATTGCTCAACTAGAATAAACGAGAGATTTATCTTTTTGGATTTTAAGTCAAGGATGTCGGTGTTCGTAGATAATACATGAACATAGCCATGGGTACATATTTGTCGATAATTATTTTCACCACAACCAAAAGTGATTTTTCTGCCAATTAATGTATTTTTTGATGTTACAAACTTAGCGTTTGAATTATGGTGAATTTGAGGAATGTACAATTTTCTTTGTGCCGAGGTAAAGAATTGAAAGTCTCTCGAGTAATCTTCGGATTGTTATGATCTCGCATCATTATTTGAAATGAATGAGAATGTTAGGGATATGGCGTATTTCATTTTGGCTGTCATGGAAGAAGTAAGTTTGAATCTGTTCTTTTTCTCACTCACTTGTTTTCACTCCCATTTTCATTCCGTCCATTTATTCAAGGAAGAAATAAAGAGAATATTTTATCCACAACATATTGTTTTATTTTCTTTGTTTGTGATTATGTAGCGCCAATCCACAAATTTCAAAGAATGATGGTCTTCACCAAAATCTATAGACTTAACTCGCTCAAAGGTATTTTTAAAAATTGATATGTGAAAGCGGTTGTATACAATTGACAAATAAGATATTTCTGGTCGTGTTTGGTGCTATGCGTGACATCCATATGAAAGTCTCGATCTGATGCGGCTATTTAAGTTTTCAGGTTAATGTTTTGTAGCAATTTGGTGCGTTGGACGAAATTGGCTTTAGCGCAAATTATTCTCTGTTCAATTTCCTAAGCTCATATGGTAAATTTATTATAACTGATGCAGACACCAACGCACTTGAAGTGTTTAACCTTTACTAATTTCCCATCCTAAATTATATGATGAATTTTGAATAGGTGCCATTTATGTTTTCATTCCAATTCTCGATCATAGGTTCTGTATTGAAAGGTTAGTTACTGTATGTTAGCTTCCCGTATCTTCATAATATCATGTGAGTGTTCACTCATCCTGGTCTACTTTCCTCACAATATCTCCAAGAAATTTAAATGCTCTCTCTCTCTCTCTCTTCGTGATTGCAAAAATCAGTTCTTTGTTGTTCCTCTTTTCCTTAAGGCTTTCAAGCTGCCCTTATATTTTCCCATTGTATTCTTGGTATAAATCTATAGAAAACTATATTTGATTCTCTGAGTCACGTCTTCATTTGTAAGGAAATTGTCCAACATTCATTGCTTAATAGCAGATATTAAAAAGAAGAATATTAAATATCACTTCAAAAAACTTTTTGTTGTTTCTAACGAGATTTTCTGATATCTTAATACTTTGCTTAGCTTCTGGACGATATATCAGTCTTTTCCAATATGCCTTAGGTTTACTGTGCCACATTTTCCGTCGTTTCCTTACATTACTAAGAGAGTTAAATTGCTGCAACCGCTTTTTTGTCACCGATATATACCACATACATTGAACATTATTATCGACCAAGGATTCTGTTTTCTTTCAATCAGTAGTTTATAGTCACTTAGAAATTAACACACACACACACACACACACACACACACACACATATATATATATATATATATATATATATATATATATATATATATGATAATCTTTAAGACGATGATCATAATGTATTCCTAGAACAAGGATACAAAAGTATTTCGGTCGACACATCTTCAGAAAAAAATTGTCGGCACTACGACAAAAATACTGAAAAGAATTAGCGACGGATTCCCCAAAAGTCCTAATTTATGTTTTAATTCTCTTTGGCTACACACAGTCTGACATTTTATATTAATAACAACAGACTCCAAGAAGTCAATATGGAGTCTAGTCCGTTCTCGGTGCAAGACAGAGAAGAAATCCTTAGAGTAGTCCGTCCTGCAAGCAATCGAATTCATTAAGTGCTCGTCGATAGCGAACTCATGATATTGTGAGCACCTGGATTTCACGGGCACATGTATGCTTATTTGACTCAGGACAAGCTGGGCGATTTTAACCTCCAACAACTGGATAGTCTTTGTCCGTATTGTCAGTCTCACTCCGACATTTATATTGATAAATAACTGAGCTCTGCTGATGGACAGACAAGACAGAGGGAAATAACCCTTCTGCAATAAAAAAAATTATTCTGTACCAATATAGCATTGAAATACCGTTTGATCGAAGAAGATATTTTATCGGCGTATACCTGACTAGCTGGATCAATCCAAGGTAGTCTCATATACACGGGCCATCTAGATGGAAGAAACATTTTCTCCAGTAATGTTAGCATTTTTACAGTTAATGGTAGTTGCAATATAACAGGGTAACCATTCCCCAGAAACTGCTGTTAAGTTTTCCTCAACTCAGAGTCAAGCTTGCACTTCGAAGATAACATGAAAGTGCCATGAGTTATAAGAAACAAACCGAAAAGATTGGTTTCCTATAAACACTGGTGAGAAAACAACGAAGTTCTCTCAACCAAAACACCCAGGAAAGATAACTTAATTTTCTCTTCCACATCCGTATTATATTTCAAAGAGGGGTGGAAATTATTTAAATATTGAACGAAAAAGAATTTTTCTATTCCGTTACGAGAATAAAACGCCCTAAACGTATCATTAACGTACCGGAAATAAAAAAAAAATAAGGCTTACAAATCTTATCAAATAATTGTCTGTCATGAAAATCAACAAAGATGTTAGCAATAAGAGGTGCCAATACACGACCCATTGCAACTCTATTCATCTGTAGGTATATACAATTGTTATAGTTGAAGAAGACAGACTTGGTAACCATCTCCATCAAAAAAGACAACCTCAGGTAACAATGAAAGCTTTATCGGGCCACGATATAAAATGTCTGCACAAATATCAATGGTTTCATTAAGCGTGACATTTGTAAACAGACTAGATATATCAAAAGACACGTTTATCAGTGTGAAATAACTATGAGCAGCTGAAGAAGAATCTAAAGAATGGTAAAGAAAAGATTACAGAAACAGGAGGATGGCGAGATGATATGAAATTTCTGTTTCCATTTAGACGTCTTTTCTACTTTTCTAACTAGAATATTTCCTAAATTGAAATTTTAAAAAAAAGTACACAGCTTAAATAGCTTGGTGTAGTGTAATGATTAACAAGTTTGTCTCGAGAGTTCAGTTACAACAGAAAAGTGGGTTCGATCCTCATAGGAGCCCTATACTTTCGTCCTTGTGCCACATCTACGCTACAATTAGAAAATCACTACATCATTAGCAAATTGAAAAAATAAGGCTTCTGAAATATTTTGCTTTTATACCCTTAATGCATATATGGTAAAACTGAATTTTCAATTTGAGGTGATCCTTTGCAAGAACTAAAACAATTATTGAAGAAAAGTTCATCGATTTGACACAGTGTTACAAAAATATCATAACCTTAATACGCATACACACACACACACACATATATATATATATATATATGTGTGTGTGTATAAATAATTGTATACCAGTTGGAGCGCATATACCAAAATAAAGTGTCTATCAATAGTATTCAGACGTTATACTAATACATTGTCTATTGACTTTAGCATATGATTTTACAGACATGTAAATTGTGTTAATATTTCTGAGAACATATTTACTCAGACCTTTTATGCAGGAATCTTGGCGAATGTCTTTATAACGAGGCCAGCTATAATCTTGTCTGCAGATACAGGAATGTTCATTTGTCTACCGTTGCCAACAATGAAGCACGGCTGAATTGTCAGCTCCGAAATCCATAACAATTCTTTGAGATGACCATCCAGATTTCCGAAGGATCAAAACCCGATCCCACCTAAATTGCTATGCATGAATAAATGAATCCTATGTGCGTCTCCATGGAATTACTCCTCGCACAGTACTCTTTCGCTACGTTGAACAACTCTGCAATGGTATGATTATCACGAGTTCACAAGATGGCCGATACTTGAAGTTTTTCCAGGACGTCTACCTGCTCCTCTTAAGCACATACAAATCAGATACGGCATCGACTTAAAGATGCTTAAGTTTTATTTTAAGTCAATGTTTAATTTGCAAATCTCTTTACAAAGGAAATGAATAATCGTTACGTACCTGAAAAAAATGATAATGGAAACAACACAACAGTTTGACATTTCTTCTCTCCTGAGAACGGAGTTACTATATTTGATTAAAAACAAAGCCCTTCCATCATCAATCTCGAAACCATAATATAGTAAGAATTAAACCCAAACTGATCTTAGATAACTTCGAATGTCCTATTTTATAAAAAGATTATTCTTACCAAGACTTATTTTACGATTTATTTTATTACAACTGGAAACTAATACTTTTTCTTAAATCCATTCATTATTATTTCTGCCATAATCATTTCTACGTATCCTTCAACGACGATAGCTAATGTGAGACTGAAATTAAATCATCAAAACAAACTATGGTTTCATTTTGTATTACATATCTAACTTCCAGAAAAATGGTAAAAAAATAGAAATGCAAACAAAAACGACTCCTTACAACGATAAAACAAAGTAGTCTTCTTTAACGCACAAAGACATCGAAAAACATTTCGAAAATTAATTCTCTCAGCTTTTATGCAGTTGAAACAGGAAATTTTTATCCCATAAGAAAACTAAATAAAAATAGAAGAGCTTAAAAAAGAGCCAAAAACCACAAACGAAAAATGGAGGAAATTAGAAAGAAAGGAAAATTAATGGTAGAATATCCTTATTTAAAAAAAATAAAAAATACGCAAAGGGGGAATGATCTTTTCTTTGTTGTTGTTTATATTTAAACAAAATACACCAAGAAAATTACACAAATTATTTTCTTGTCGTTGACACGTTGACCCAGGTATTGTTATACATTTAATTTTCACTAAACCTTTGTATTGGCTACTGATACATTTCATGATCAAAAGTTATAATGAAATTAAAACATATAATAAAAATAAATGGAAAAAAAAAAACAATTTTTATTAAAATTTCAGCTGTAATAACATCTTGACCTTTGTTGCTATTATTATAACGTTTCCACAGTCAGCGAAAATGGCGACTTAAGTTAGTACCTGTTTTCGTTTCAAAAATGTTACGTGCAGAACTTACTACATGTTATATAGGCATAAAGTGTCGCTGCTGACACTTGATTTTGAACATAGATCGCCAGTTAGTTATAGTATTAAGTGGATCACGTGACCATAAGGGAAACGCATGAGTAGAAAATATCGTGACGACTAACGATCATTATTCTAGTCCATATTCTGTTATATTCTAGTCTATATTCTGTTATATTCTAGTCTATATTCTGTTACTCTATGGTTCGCTATTCTCTATACGATTCCCTATTTCTACACTATTATCTATACTGATCACTATAAGGATTGCTATTCAGTGCTTATATTTCGAGCGAGTATTATTGAGCAAATATTATTAGTGCGATTGTTATTCGAAGGCTTCTGACTTCAACATTGTTCAACAGCGTTACTATAGTTGTATCTGCGATTACAAAGTCTTTACTTCAACGAGCATTACGACAGTGACAACGAGCATTTGATGATATTAAAAAGGGCGCAAAGAAAGTTCATTGACATCTTAAAACTACAACTGCAAAGAAAATCGTGACATTTTACAGTTATTCTTCATATCGTTATGAATTAACATTTAATAATTTATTTTAAACAAATCTGTTATGGATAATGTTAAGCGCCTTTCAACCAAACTGAAGTAAAACAATCATAAAGCATAACGAAGATTTGAATGTCAGGGATAGTATATATATATATATATATATATATATATATATATATATGTGTGTGTGTGTGTGTGTGTGTGTGTGTGTGTATATATATATATATTACTTATTATAAAACGCAGATTGTGTGTGTGTGTGTGTGTGTCTGTAACGTTTATATATTAGATCGAATTTCCTACATTTTTTAGCAGATTTCAACAAAACTTCACAGGACTACATAAAATTACCTTTTGTGGTGGTTCTAACGGGGCCGAAAATGGGAAAAACACAGTTGTTTTTAATAAAATCAATTTGAAAACACGATTAAGACACATCGTGAGAATGAAAGGGGACAACTCACCCACGAAAATGTAAACAAAAAGAGCATAGCATGATGAAAAAGACGCCGAACTTGATGAAAACAAAATTTTATCGTCTAATGTTCATATTATTATTAAAGAGGAAAGATCAAAGTATTTTGGGGGTATTTTTTTACATTTTTAATCGTTTCTAGGACGTCTGAAATTTTCGTTAAAAATATTCTTTTTTTTTGGTCAAAAAAAGGACAGATAATCATTTTCAATCATTTTTTTCCATTTGATAAAAAAGATTAAAATATTACTTTGATATTCTTTTAAAAATCAATTATCATTTTTTCAAAACTGATTTTAATAAAAACAGAAATTATACTGTTTATTTAAAATATTTTGAACCAAGCTTAACTTAGCTTCTGCGCTGAAAAAATGTAATTTGAATATAAAACAAAGCAGGTCATAACCTTTCGCGTCGCTTGACGATTGACGAAAGGCACATTCATGACGTTTAGATAACTTACGGGAGGAGAATTCTTTCTACGGATGGAAGGAAGTGAAATTATTTAAGTGAGCAAATTATTTACCTTGTTACTCTTAAGGAAAACTTTCAGCGCTCTAATTTTTTATTTTTTATTTATTTTATTTTATTTTTTTTGTTGTACTTAGCTTTCATTTTTACGTTTACGATGCTTTATGGAAAATATAAAGAAATTCAAAAATAAGACTGTTAATAGTGAGATTAAATTTCATAAGAAAAAGGTATCTAATTAATTTAGGTACCTTTCTTATGAAATTTTATCAGAAGTGTACATAAAATACTATAATTTTATGTACATTTATTACATTTTACTGTGTTATTTGTATTTCCATTCATTTTATTATTAATTTTGATATTTCATTTATGGAAAAAATGTCATAACTGAGATTAATATAAAAAATAAGATCATATAAATTAAAGTTTAGCAGTAGTTAAATTTCATAAGATGATACTGTTACTTGTCGGTACCCTTCTCAGTTGAAATTGAAAACTCAAATTAACTTCTCCATACGTGTTTCGCAAAAGTAAAGGGCTTAACAGCGGAGAACAATGCTGAACTCAAATAATGCAACTAAATTGTATTCTGGATGGTCTTCCGTACTTGATAATTACCGTCCGACTATAAACACAAAAATTACATTTCTAATTACCATGGCTAATCTGATTGGTCCTAATTATACAATTTTCAAAGCGCTAGACAATGACAATCTCACATTTTGAAAGGTTGATGTTGCTTTTAACTAATGTTAAAATATTTTTTAAAATTCAATATAAACATTTTTTAAAAATCTTTTTAAAATTAAAGAAATAAGAAATAATTGTATTAAAAATTCAATGTTCATTGAAAAAATTTTTTGCTTTCAGGAAATATTGTCCATATTCATAAAAACAAATTAAAACAAATAAAAGCATTTGAAACTAAATAATATATTTGTTTTATTGAGTTTTGTATGTTACAATTCACAGCTGATTTTCAGGTACGTTGGCCAAAAAAACAAAAAAAAAACATGATTTGCATTCTTCAAAGCCTTGTGCTTTTAACTATTGTAATCACTAAAACCGATGGTCTCGAATTTCTAGAGTTTTTCATAAAATTAGTTATGGGGGTGTTAATAAATATAAAAAAAATATTTCTGCCATGACTTTAATAAAAAAAAAACATTTATAATAATTTCGATCATCTGTGAATAGATTCTGAAAGTTTCATTAACATCTGACAATTATTTTTTATTTTTGCAAGATTTTCCAAATTAATGTGTGTTGCGACAAAGAGAAACAAGGTTTTTAAATCAAAATTTAGAATATTCTAAAAGATGGAAAAATTTTAAAAAATAATTAAAAAAAAAAATTTAGTCTATCCTCTTCATAAAAAACATAAACATTTTGACGATAAAATTTTGTTTTCATAAACTTTGGCGTCTTTTTTCATCAGACTATGCTCTATGTTTTAGCGATTCCGTGGAGTGACTTAGGTTAAAAAACCCAGGTTGTTTGTGTGTGTGTGTGTGTGTGTGTGTGTGTGTGTGTGTGTGTGTGTGTGTGTGTTTCCTTTATATATGGGATCGGATTTCTTACATTTTTCAGCCGATAAAACAAACATCCACTTTTTTTTTTTTCGGCAGGTAGTATTTCTTATTGTCTTGCACACTTTTTTTTTTTTGTTTACATTCAGAATGCTTTAAAAATTCCATTTACAAGACAATTGTTTATAATAAAATTCTATTCACCAATCGATAGACTCATAACGATTGTAAACAATGTTTTTGTTTGAATTTGGGTTTGACCAATTCGTAAAAAAAAAAATAAAACTAATTAAGACGTGCGTGTCCGTCAACCTTAAACAATAATCTTTGTCAATTTTATTTTTCAGTCTTTATGATGGTCGATACTTGATCTATCTCTTACTGTTACATCCCCGGGCAACGCCGGTCTCTACTGCTAGTATATATATAAGGAGGCTTCAAACAGTTCATGGAAAAAGGACATTATGAAAAAACGGTTACAGGTATGATGTTTATTTTTCAGCATTGCCCCGTTAAGGTCAAAACACTTCTGGAAACGTTCATACCAGCCTTTAAGTCTGTCTGAGTAAAACTGAGGGTCATGTGATCTGAACCATGTCAGAGCAACTCTTTTTACATCTTCAGCCAATGGAAAATTGGGAAACAAAATGAAGTCGGATGGGGCTAAATCAGGACTGTAATTTCAATGTCGGACGATTTCCCATCTAAATTCACGTAGCACAGCTCTTGTCTGCCGAGCACCGTGAGCGGATGTATTGTCTTAATGGAAGTGGGCGGCGTTTTTCTGATATTCTGTGGGACCGTTTTCTCAAAACGCATTCATTATAAGCAGATGTAATTGTTTGCTTGTTCTCGAGAAAGTCAACCAGCAAAATCCCCTTAACATCACAGAAGACATTGACCATGATCTTTTCTCTTGAACGCTCAGATTCTGGTTTGGCTGGTCCACTTCTATTTCTGGGCAGCCACTGCATTCAGTGAATTTTGTCTTCGGGATCGTACTGTTAGAGCTCTATTTAATCTCCTGTCACAATACTTTGCAGAAAATATTCAGAGTCCTGATCCCACTTGTTCAAAATTTCCATTGAAAGATTTGCTCTTGTTTGCTGTTGATGTGGGCGCAAGAGCTTAGGGACCCATCGAGCGGAAAACTTGCTTAACTCCAAACACTCCACCAGAATTGAGTGTGCATAATTCACGGAGATGTTGTTTGTCTTTTACTGATTTAGTGGTTATTCGTTTACCTTTTTCCATCATGTCGCGAACATCATCAATGTTTTCCTAAAAATCTGACGTTGATGTCCTGCCACTGTAGAGCTCACCTTTAATTTCGTTTCATCCACTTTCGAACCGACTTATCCAATTATATGTTGTTGATTTCATTGAGGCATTGTCACCATCAACTTGTTCCGGACTGTCAATGATTTGCCTATTCTTCCAAGCGAGTTTTATTATCAATATAATATTTGTCCTGGTCTTGATTTTTGTGGATTCCATGTTGCTTGAATGGTGCCTGACTTCCAACTGGGGGCAATGCGTTATCACCTGAAATAAAGGCTTCATGTTTGAACAAGGAGTATACTATGATAACCTGTTAAAATGAGATGTCTCATAAGAATGTGAAATAAATTGACAATAAGATAATTATACTTGCTCCTGGTTAAAAATCGAAACAAATCATGGGACGAGGGTTAAAATTCTATATGTTTTTCTACCTGAATGCAACCTGACATCAATAATGTAAATACCTCAGAAAGAAACAAAGGAACGGTGATAACGAAAGCGACAGAAAGCGTTAATTCTGTCTCCTTTCTTCTTTCTCTTCCAATTTTCACAATGTCATAATTTTCAGGCCTTTTACTATTTTTTCTATATTCTTGAATATTTATTTTTCATTTTTTCTCGCAAATCTTGGTAAAATTTCTAACATGGATCACTGATATATATATAAGCTTTTAAAAAAAATCATAAGCTACTAATTCAGTCTTTCAAAATTATTTTTTTATTAGCGATCATCACTGATGAATGAGTGACAGTAAGTCTTTTCACATCAAAATCCGTTTTATGTATAACTGAAGGCGGATGCACTGCCGTCCTTTGGAGAGTCTCATCCCAGCATATTTGGCACGTTTCCATTTTCGCCCATTATTATTATTATTATTATTATTATTATTATTATTATTATTATTAATTTATTAATGTATACGTATAAGAAAATGCATATATCCGCCAAAAAATATTCGCAGTTTGCTTTCAAATGCTGACTTGTAAAAATATATGGCATATGACTTTGCGCTTATATAACTGCCTGCATGATATTAATCTTTATATTCCACAACAATATCACTACTTTGGAAAGGTCGATATACATATGTATTTTTCCTTGCTTTTCGCTTCTATTCTGTAGCCTGCGGAAGCTGACAAATTCTACTTTGCTGTACATTTGCCGGAATAGTCATGAAGGAGCGGAAAAAGCGATAGACATGGAATTGTAGAGCCGACTGAATTTTGACCATACAAGCTAATGTCTATGCACAGACCAGAATCTGAAAATGGAAAACACGAAATCCTTTCTTACTTTGTGATTCAAACAGATCCCAAAAACGATAAAACCATATATACAGGTTGTAAACATTGCACACGATAGTGAAGCAAGCATCATTCTTCTTTTTTCTTTTACCACTAATACTATTATTACATTTATTTTACATGTTCGGACCATATGTACCTACACAATAAAAAAGGGATGATCTTTTCTTCAAAATCATTTCAAAAATCTTTCGTACAGAAAAAAAAAATCTCTTCAACTTTGTTATATGCTATCTATTAACGCCATCACTGAACTAAGAATTTATACATAGTCATTGCTTTTCTAGTTCTTTGGTCAAACTTTCCGTTTCTTCTTGGCAATTTTATAAAAAACCTTCAATTCCTTACTATAAGTAATACCCATGGAATTATGCCATAGATAATTTTTTGTTGTGGAATCCTATTGTAAAAAAAAAAAAAAAATTGCTCTGCGATATTCTTTTTTGTTTGTCCTCCATTCATTTAATCTGCTTGCAGAACTCGAGAATATTTCTAATTCTTCTTTCAATATAATATCCTGAAAGATTCTTTGCTCAGTAGATGAAATCCCTTCTTTATATAAATTTTAATCACGTATTACGAATATTACAGTTCTCTCGATTCTGAATTCTACATCTTTTGAATAATTATACGAATCTATTGATACTTGCTAACTCATAGTCAATCCTTCACCTGTATCATAAGTTGCAGATGAATTCTTCCTGAATAACTATACATGGATTACCTTCCTGATAGTGTAAATTATTTGTTAGTTGGAAGAACCATTCAGAATATTATTCTTGATGATTCCATGTCAGTCAGTAGAACGATTTTTAAGTTTTTAATATCATTTTTCCCTTTATATTTTTTTTTATCTCAAGAACAGTGTTAATGCAATATACACCTGCTAAATAATAATTCAAGAATAATTATTTGTGCAAGGTAAAATAAGTTTCGGCTTTAAATAATCCACACTGTATTAATAAGCTGAAAAAATATAACATAATATAATATACGCAAGGAAAAAGAATTGTTTTTAAAATCCCAAATATGTTTTGGCTGTGAATAACCCAAAAACGGTTGATAAGTAGTCAAAAGTTATTAATCATTCCCACTTATGTACATATTGGATGCCTCCTTCGTAATCGAATAGGCTTATCGCACAACATTAATCAATCAATGTTTAATGATCTTGCGATCGAATTTGAATGTTTGTCCAGCCAATGATTCACATCATTTGCATGATTTACATCTGAATCTTCAGTAGCATAAAGCAGTTGATCTGAAACACTTCCTGAGCATTGCCATTTGTATCAATAATATCCACGGCCACAAACAATAAAGATCTTCCAATATCGAGAAATGCCTGTGCATGAAATATTATATAGTGAGGAAAGATAATTCCGTGTGTTAAACTCATCATTCTTAATGCAAAAAATAAAAGAACAAGACTACATCATCGATTGCTAGTGAGCTGCAGATGAGTATTTCTAATAGTTGAATAACTTAAAAGGGGCTAATGGAGTCACTAACACTTGTGAAGTCTCTGCGTGATGACCGAATAAGCTGTAAAAAGGTTAATTTGCCCTTTCACACGTATTTTTTTACTTTTGAATCCTGCTAGATGCCTGTCCTCCTCACCAGTTTAATCGCCGAGAAGCCGATCATGTGACAGATAGTACGGTTTTATATGATAGCAAAAGATCCTGTTGAGTGATCGTAGACCTGATATACAAACATACATAGGCTGACTTCTGTTCACATTTTTTAAACAGGAGATTGCGCTTTTGAACCAAAATTGTGAGAATCTATCCAAAGGACATGATTTTGTTTTGGTTTTATTCGAGTATTTTAATCGGTATCGGAATCTTTCAGGAATTTTATTAGTCCCGTATTGATTGGGGTGAGCCAGAACTCATTCCATAATTGAAAAAAAAAAACAATATCAAAAACAATATCAATTAAACAGACTTAACTTTTCGATTGAATACACAGACACATCCCATCGGTTGATGGCTTTTCAGTTGAATACACATACTGGCACGTCTACAAAAAACAATACCCTGTCCGGTGGCAAAAGCTGCTGGTATCGCCGGGGGTGGGATTACCGACTTAGCCACCGAAACTGTGTTATATTTCCTGGTTGCCGGCTAATGAGGGCAGGTATCGTACGTGTTTTCACACATTGTATATAGAGGATTGAACAACAAGACCCGCTTAAAAGTAGAATGACTCTTCGGAAAGACGAAGTGAGACCTCGGAAAGACGAAGTGAGACCTCGGAAAGACGAAGTGATTTACCGGAGAGCAGTGGTAACGTCCTGGAAAGACGGGAATAAAGCAGTTATGAATAGCGAAACAAACGAAAATGCCTTCTTGTTGTTGTAGCAGTGAGGGAGAATACATCATCCATTTGAATGGTTTCAATGATAACGACATGGAATTGAAACTGTCTACAACGCGTGATTGCAGCATGAAATTCAACAGCCAGCGAGGTTTACATATTCATAAGGCAGACTGGTATAGGCAACGCAATTCCCCACTTGGAGAATGTAATTCGAATGATGGGACTATGAATTTGGATTACACCCACAGTGTTCGGTATTCCATTGCCGAGCCTCAGTACCCGAGAGAAATTTCAGGCAAGACAAGGACCCAGCTGCCTAAAGACAATCAGAGAGCTACTTGGTCGAATCATTATCAGGAACCTCATTAATACTTACCAACCATCTAAAGGACCACACTAGTCAGCAGATAAGATCTTTCTTCAGAGTTGTTCAACTCGCGCATGCGTATAGACCAGTCCCTCTTGAATTAATTCGAATGCGCTCGAATTATTCACTTTCGCTACTAAGGTTGGAGAAGTGATAAGGAAATATTTTAGAGCAGTGTTCATGGAGTTCAACATTAGCAACTACACCATCAAGATTCAAGCTCTTGAGGTTGGCATCATGATGGGATGTGTTGTTTCACCACTTCTTTTAATTATGTCCAAGGAACACTTATAGCGCGGTGTAGTGATGACTAAGTAACAAATGGTCCTTCCTCCTTCCAGAGCGTTCATGGAAGGCATCGCCATTCTGGTCCCGTCTAAGGCCGGTGCCGATGAACTGCTGCAGCGCTACAATAAGCTCTTTACGTGGGCAAGAATGAAGGCTAAGCCCAAGAAAAGCCGGAGCTTACGATTACTCAGATGCTCTGTCAGGGATATTCACTTCTGCATTGCGTGTGACATGATCCCGAGAGTAAAAAGAAACCAGGGAAGAGCCACAGATGGCTGTATGAAATTCCTCTGGCTGATCGGCACCGACGTAAAGAGGTGCAGAAATTGATACTAGGTGGTCTTGAATCGGTCGTGAGAACCAATCTCCTGGGAAAACTGAAGGTTCAATTCTACCCCGGCTTCCCTGGCCGTTAAAAATGTATGCTATTACAGCAGTGTACTGCGAAAGTGGCTTGGGTTCCTCTCCTACTTCACCATGTTGGGATTCTATGCCAATGACGGAAACCTGCACCAATGCCCATCTCATTGGTGGAGGAGTTCAAGGTATGCTATGATGAGTTCGTCCGCAGGCTATGGCCAGATATAGAAAATGGTCGGCAGTAGAAGCCACCCAAGAAGCAGAATCCAGACTGCGAACCAGGGAGATTATGGGGGTGACCCAAACCAGTCAAACTGGACAACACGAACAAACAGATTTTCTCCAAACAGGATCCAAAAGGGCTAATGAGACATGGTGATTGAAGAAATCAAGAAGAGCGGCGAACAACTACTGCTGTTCATCAGTCCAAGCATTGTGTTTGATATTGATCATGGAATACCTTGTTTTTAATGGAGCCATTGGCAATATCATTTCTTCTGCGATCTACCCATGATCTCCTACCAAATGCGACTAATCTCAAGCTGTGTGGGTACACTTACACAGATGTATGTACATTATGTAAAAGTGATTACTCTGAGAATGCCCAAAATTACTGCAGATGTACACGTGGCGTCATAACAAAGTGTTGGTAGTGGTCACGGACTTAGTTATTGCACAGTGTGAAGTAGCCAACAGCCTGCAAATGCCAGAGAACCTATGATCCGGTTTCACAAGGAAGGTGAATAACCAAGTTAAATAAAACCACGCTCGCAGCTTGCGACATGAAACACAAATGCAATTTTAAAAAGAAATCGCAAGAGATTGACGCGTATGCAAAAACTATACCCTGTCCAGTAGACAAAGCTGCTGGTAGCGCCAGGGGTGGGTTTACCGCTTCAACCACCAAAACTGTGTTATCTCCCCTGTTTTGCGGCTAACTAGGGTAGCATATTAGACGTGTATTCCCACGTTGTATGTATTGAAAATAAAACGTGAAAGTGAGTAAAGACTAAAAAACCTAGTGAGCCAGAAACTACCTACCTTTCTAGGTTTCACCTAATGGATCTTCAGAGTAATACTAGCTAAACAAGGTTGGCCCATTCGACACTCTATTGGAAAAAAATCCACCAAAATAAATAAAATATTGGCATGAAGACAAAAACAAGACAAAGAAAAAGAAAGCCTCTTATGTATGGAGGAAAAATTAGCTATAGCTACCTATAATAACCCGAATATGTTAATCAACCAGAGATCAAAAATCTCAATAGTTGTAGACATAAAAATGCATGATTACTTGAATAAAAGTTTTTTTTTTTTTTCTTGTTTTCTTTTTTTGTTTTTGGTATTTTTTCGGACGGCCATTTTTCCAATGAAATATCTATTGGCCTACGCTTCTTGTTTTCTTTGTCTTGTTTTTATTCTATTTCTTCTTTGCTTTTTGCTGGCCGTTTTTTCCAATGAAATGTCGTCTGGGCCAGCCCACTTCAGCTAGTATTACCCTGATGGTCTTTGGTCTGTGTTGAGTTACAGCCCGCTTTCGTGTTGTGAGTAATATGCCTTTGTATATGAATCCGCATTCAGTTACAACCCAATTTATTTTTCGTCTTGGACTGGACGTTACTTGTAAGTTTCTGCAGTGGAACTATTTATATGTAGGCTACACCTAAGAAGTCTTTTTCCCTGACGTCTGACATTTTTTTGTGTTTGTCAACATTATTTCTTGTAACTCTGTTCATCTACTGTTAGTTTGAAGTGAATATGGCGGGAGCTTTCCAGGAAAAAGAGTCATTGGACACGACACCGTATAAATCAGCATGGGCGGCGGAAAGGCATAGAAAAGGAGCCGAGTACTTCAAGGGCCTGATAGAGGAGTACAGATCATGATCTTCTTCCTGTGTCTTCGCTAATGAAGGCTGTTACCACAAGAACCATCTCCCTGTTGACGGCTGACGTCAAGACGCGTAAATTAATTGCTGTCAATGGGGAGAATATGGAATAGACCCTCAAGGTCTTAAATGTCGGGGCCAAAGTATTAGCCTTCAGGGCAAATGCCATGTCGGACATCCTACTACCAACAGTGAAGGCTGCGAAAGCATTAGGTGTACTCACCAGCAAGTCGTGCAGACTCCAATTACCTTACATGCATTGCTCATGTACATCAATGCAGGCCATTTGGGAGGCCTTCTCCTCAGATTATAGCCCCGTGGAGAGGTATCCGCCATCAAAAGCAAGTGACTATGAAGTTATGGTGATATTGACCAGGCCAAAATTTAATGAGATGCCCAACGTCATCACCTACGGCGGTCAAAACATTTATGTTGTGCAGAAGTGCCGCCATCCGAACTGCTGGCTTGTGGTGCCGCCGGTAAACTGGCAATAGTGTGTTTGAGCAGAAACACGGCACCACAGCCTCAACTAACAGCCCAAGGCGGAATTACAGAAGAAAGACAACCAGTGGTCCTGGTGGGTGGACTCAAGCGTAAGGGGGAGAGTCAAGGCGGCAACTCCGACTACACAGCAGCATGTCCCGGAAAAAAAGGAACTGCCAATATGCATCAGGAGCAGCAGCCAAAACATCAGCAGTCGAAGCAGCAGCAGCCGCGGCAGAAGCTGGCGAAAGAGCAGCAGCAACCTGAGATGCAGCGACAGCCTCAGAAACAGCAAGGAAAACAGCCAGACCATCCATCGGAAAAGCTGCAGCAACAAACGCAGCTGGAGCAACCAATGCAGCAAACAGAGCAATTGAGCTCCATCAAAATCATCAGCAGCAGACAAAGTAGCAATAACAGTTATCGCAGCTGGACCTCTCCATGGAGGTAGAGGAAATGCCTCCATCGCAAGAACTCTCAATGAAAAAGTGGGGTGGATGAAGAGGATAAGAGGACGCCAATATACCAAAAGGGAGAGGAAGTATGATCGGAGTAGGCCATCTTAGCTGCCACGACACAATCCGCTCCTGCTTCACCTGCATGAAGCAAGGAACAACATACGCAAGGTAAAGCAACGAGCCTCCTTTCTTCACCTTCTAGGGCTCCGTCTTCCCCCTCTTCCTACCCAACATTAGTCAAGAAATACATGAGAGAAAACGAAAGAAGAAAACTGTTTCCAAGGTTGGAGGGAGTGTGCACCATCGACAGTCAGTTCCTCGAGAGAAATCTATCTTCTCAGAAGAAGAACCTCTTTATGTACTTTCGTAGATGGAAAATCCACGGAAGACCCCGCAACTTCACACTCGTAAGGAATTCTTAACATGCTAATCTCGAAGCTTGGGATTACCTGGCGAAGCTTAAATGTGCTTTCCCGGAAATCAGGGTGGTGCATCTGGAGTCATCTGAACTTAAAAATTGTCACATTTGTCCTATGGGAGGTTCCTGGTGTTGCTATATCCCTACTTATATAGGACAGTTAAATTAAACTTCCGGACAGATGTCGGCGGAATTTTCTTTGCCGGTCGAATTTCTAGTAGTATGGGACAATCCGTGGAGGTCCCGACTCTCATAGATTTCCCCCCAATCTGCATTTAAAGGGTTTCCTAAAAACAACTTAAAAAGATGTCTATTAAGATAGCTAGCTTGAATGGGAGGGGCCTGAGAGATCGGAGCAAAGCTGCCCGCCTGCTTCCTGATCTCTTGTCCTTCAGTGTAATGTAGCCGAATTCCACAGACATACTTTGTTTGCGATGTCGATGATCGTGTGCTGTCTAGCGACTTTGTTAATTATTGAGCAGTGGTTCGTTTCGGATGCTTGGGTTTACGATCATGGGGAGCGTGTCGAGATTTTCCATCGGTTTGCGCTGTTCCTGGTGGATTCGTCGCGCATAGTATTAATGAAGTAATGGAATGAGATAATGGGCCCCAACATAGACAGCTTGCGGGATGTTATAGAGCGATTGTAGCTTGTTAGATCTGATGGACGAATTTTTCCACCCATCAAAATAATGAGAGATACCGCTGTTTTGTTTCGTTAGACATAATCAAGAATAACACTCAGTACTGGAATGGGAAGGATAAAAGTAATGACGGAATGGGAAAAACAAAGGCTAAGAAAAAAAGCGAACAATAAAAGGAGCAATAACAAATTGAGGAGATTGGGAATCACAACATGGATCATAACAAAAGAGCATGTTGTAAACAGGCCGGGAACAACTCTTATTCACATTAACTAGGAAAAAATAATTTTGTCTAACTTAGCCAGAGGAGGGTTTACAGGAAAACGCCCTGTTGCATCAAGGGGACTTAAAAGAGAAAACGAAACGAACCGGGCTAACCTCAGTCACCCACCTTTTCCTGAAATCTGTCGAGATCAAATGTTTTATCATATTTGGTTTTTCCGAAAGCTGATGCTTAAAGTAAATAACCAGATCCCGATGCGAATAACGCTCATCTCGAAATATTCTCTCCTTCCGTTTATCTGTACCATAGCAACGGAGGGGCGATGCAGGATGCTGAGCCACTTGCAAAAGTCCGGCAGCCTAAAAGACAGCAGCCAGCTATCGATGTTCGACCCTGTAAAATGCCTTGGACTGATCCAATTTCATCACCACGGCTCGCTTGTCTTCTTCGACACACTCTATGTTCGTGCGCATCAGATGCAGGTTTGCTTTATTTGACTTGTTTTCGTTTTATGATTATTTTTATTTTTTCTGATGGCAGTTTTTTCCAGTAAAATGTCATTTGGACCAAACCTCCTTAGCCAGTTTTACCCCTGATCCGCTAAATGAAATCTAGGTAGGTAGGTATGTAGGTAGGTTCTGGCTCACTAGGTCATATATATATATATATAGAAGGCATGTATATATAATGGTAGGTTTGGCATTAGTTTAAGAATCTTAGGAACCGATGAGTCACATGTGTTGAACTTTGAGGAGAAAATATTGATATAATGTACGCTTCACTGCTCTCGATCGGTCTTTCTGTTCAGCATAATAGATATTTTATTAATATGATTGAAAACATATTTACTCTTGTACATATATATATATATATATATATATATATATATATATATATATATATATATATATATATATATATATATATATATATATATATATATATGAATACTAGCGGTATAACCTGTCTTCGACCGGGTCTTTTCATTACTGGGAATTTTTTGCCTTTTAATTGGAGCAGTTTAAGTTTAAATTCAGCCCACCCGAAAATCAATATTAGTAACAAAAATTGGATGCAGCACAGACACATCCCCATATTGAGGGTTAACAATTTGAATAGGGGTGGTCCTAAAATGGCCCGGTTTTCTTTTTTTTTTCGTTCTCAATCCTATTTCAGCCTCACGCACAGAAGCAGTTGAAGAGGAGTTTCTCCTCAGCCGTTGAGTCCTTTGATCAACATTTTCATCCTCACGCGCAGAAGCGTTCAGGTATGCTCTTCTAGAAAGCTGATGTTTACGTTGATCTTCGGACTCAGTGGCTCTGATTCAAGCATTCCAAGAGGAATTTTGAGACAGGCGAACTGAAAGACAATTCGTTATCTCTTATTCGCATGGCGGTTATGCAACCTAGGCAAGTTCTTTTCTTTGGTGGCATGTCTTAGGCAAGTATGAATTGTCAAATGGAATACGTGGTAAAATACCAGAAGAGAAAGCTGTAAAGCAACAGGCATCACTAAGCTCGAATAACTTTAGGAAAGGTTGAAAAAATAAAGGTTGAGTAATAAAAAGTGCAATCTTACTTATTACAACGGTGAATGCAATACAAAATCTGGCAGGACGATAAAAAATAAATTGGGAACGGCTATAAACGACAATGAAAGCAACGCCTTAAAACTGTTGCAGGAGGCTTCTTGCAGTGGAAACGGTAACCTCACTAGAGGAAGATTAAAACTTGGCCAAGAGAATGGGAATATGTAAGCTGGGGTAGACATACAGATGTAGAAGCGGAAATGCGGAATTAAGCGGTAGCAATGAGCTTAGGACTGCGTAGACAATTAGTATGACACGGGGAAATTTGATTGGATGTTTAAAGGGGATTCATGCTGCCAATGGGCAACTAGACCAGGTGTCGCGTTTCGCAGGCCATGCGTATGCGCGTGCATCAGCGCGTGACACAGCGCGTGTTGCGGGGCAACACGTACACGCGTCACTGCACCGGCTAATTATCATGGTCAAAAACAACCGATAGGCAATGTGTGGAGGTGTGAATCATGCCCACGCAGCATGATCTAGGATTGGAATGTTATGCGTGAAAAAGTAAATTAAATTGCCTTTGATTTTTGCGCAAAATATCAGTTTTCGATCTTTCATTTTCAAGGTTGTAATTTTTTCCAGACAATTTAAACTCAAAACCGGGACTTAAAATTATTTATCGAACAAAAAAAAAATCATCAAAATAGGATGAAAAATGTGGAAACGCATCAGCAACATCCGATAACAACACACACACACACACACACACAGACACACACACACACACACACACACACACACACACACACACACACACACAAACAAAGATACACACATATACACACACATTTTGCAAATTATATATATAGATAATATTATTGCAATAATTTAAAATATTTATTTATATTAAAGTTTTTATGAAGGATATATATCCAAGAATAGATATTAAATAGTAAGACGTTGCTGAGAGTTATAATGAACAGGAAATAGTGGAGAACCATTGCGGGAGACAATTTGCGCTCAAAACCAGCACTAATGAATTATCTATCAAACGCATAAACAATATTCGATGACACACGCATATACACACACGTATTTTGAGAATATATATATATATATATATATATATATATATATATATATATGATTGTGTGTGTGTATATATATATATATATATATATATATATATATATATATATATATTACCAGTCAATAATGAGAAATCAAAAGCCAGTAAATGATAAAGACACTTTACAACAATCTATTCTAGATAAAAAAAATTTGATACCTAAAGAAAATTTTCCCAGAACCATGATATATCTGTCCAAATGCATATAAATTTAAAAATGTATCCCCGTCTCCGCCCCGTTAATTAAAATATTGAAACGGTCAAGATCATTTGCAGTTATTCTGGCGAGTTGAGAATGTCTGATAGAAATTAATCAGATTTCCATCCATGCTAAATTCACGGGCTAAAAACAAAGTATTACTGCATATCTTTATATCTTGATTATTAATACGCCGTCAATTGATAATAAAAACATAAACGCGATTTTTGTGGATAGAATGCCCTTTTCCATCATCCCAAATTTGATTAAACTTTTGAAAATATCTTACCAGATTTAATAATAAAAGTTCTCCCAGTGCACGTTTGTGTTTGTTTGACACTCAAATAGCCCACCTGTGGTTTATACTGCACCTATGCTAAACAGACCTTAGTGACACTTTCTTGGAGAGAGCGTGTTATCTTGCATGATCAACAATCGGAACAAGGCCAGCACACTCAAACACTCGGTCACGATGACTTGTGAGTTCCTGCTAGCACAACTATAAACGCACCCATATATGTATATAAATGTGTACGTATATATATATATATATATATATATATATATATATATATATATATACACACATACACATATATAAACGTGTGTGTTCGCGTGTGTGTGTATCATATTAGAGCGATCTCGATCAGTTTCTGTATTTAGATTATTTAATATTTATTTTATTTATCTGTTACTTTAGCGGCACTCCTTATCTAACGCTGAAATTTAATTTTCTTAGTAGCATTAGTGTTGAAACTTGACTAATGCATGGAATAATAATGCAACACAAAATGTACTTAGAACAAAATGTATTGAAACAAGAAAGTGTACACAATATTTACATATAGTCTTTTGTATATTCCTGGTAAGACCGTTCCTGGAGAATGTGTTGACTGAGTCGCAGTCGGGCAGAGTCTCTGGTTGAATCTCTTGATTCCTCCCTCTCTTCCCGGTACCAACCATATTTATATGGTCGGTACTCCACTATACAAATTAGGTGGATCCTACCACAACAATTAGTAATTTCTTTTGTGCACAAATGTATAGCTGGTATATTTTTCCTTACAGGAATGTATTGCTGGTAATGATTTTCCTATGCAAATGTAATGCTGGTATTTTTACTATAATTTTCTTATACATAGTGTTTTGACCCAAGTTCGAGTGTTAACTATATACTCATAGCCACTAACAGGTGTTACTACCCCGGGCCAGGGAAGACTTGGGATTAACAGCAATTACGAGGTGATCCCACGTTTCGGAAACCTCCCTTGCTGCCGGATGTAGTTTATCATCAAACCCATGAGGGCTGTATTTAGATAATAATTTAAATATGTGATATAGTTGATGCTCTTTATATGCATATCCAAATTACCTACACATTTGTATTTTTGTAAGAATGATCTCTAATTAAATTAATCGTCTAAATTAAAGTCAGTAAACTTATTGAACATGGACAGAATTTAGAAAAATGAGAAAATCAAAAGGAATATTTATGGAAGGCATGATTTACATTTGAAAAAAAAAGTTTTAAAGAAAGTAGACTTATTTCTCGATTGGAAAATGAATGAAGAGGGCGTATGCATATATTTATTGAGTTATGTGATAAAATTCAACAATGAAAGAGCATGATTTGAAAAAAAGAAAGAAGATTGTTTCGAGGGAGAATAAAATTAAAGAAAAGCATAACTCTGATAAAAGGAATAGGTTGAGAAATAAAACAGAAAAATATGTCGGAATAAGGGAAGTGAAAGAAATTCTTTTTTAAAAAGAAGGACACAGAAATATAAATTTATTAAATAAGAAAACATATTAATTAAGAAACAAAATAATGATATTCAGAAGATATCTGAATTTTGTCTGAAATAAAAAAAGTAATTGAGAGGAAAAATAAATTTAAAAAAGCTAATATATAAAGACACTAAATGAATGGATTTCATTTTTCTATTCTTATTTTCTGATTATTAGAATTTGTTCTGAAGAAATAATCAGATATGCTAAAAAATTCCAGACATACATTGGATAAATAACGTAAAATCACGAGATAATAGATAATGTTATATATATTTAAAAATAACATTCTATCAAAGCTAATAACTTGATTAAATTTGGCAAATTGGATAAGTGGGTCTAAAATTGATTCAGTCAAGAATAAAATACACTTAGCTGTCAGTTTAAGACATTCCAACTATATTTTAATATAGTGATTATATATTAACTCCTACCTCAACAGTTTTACTATGTCTGGTTGTAAATATTTTTCTCTGATATATTGAATAGGAAATTATATACATACATACATACATATATATATATATATATATATATATATATATATATATATATATATATATATATATATACACACATATATATATATATATGCACACAAACAATCACACACCACACACACACACACACACACACACACACACACACACACACACATATATATATATATATATATATATATATATATATATATATATATATATATATATATAGATGTTGCTCATTTCACTCCAAGCAATGCAATAAAGATTCTAATACGCATCGAGATACTGAGTGTAAAAAAGCATATAAGAAAAAAAGAAACATTATTAATGATTCACGCATTACTGAGAAAGTCATTGAAGATAAGATACCAGATCAGGACCAATGACACTGAAGCTACTTCCTTGTATCAAATATATAGCCGGAGAAACAGATCATATGTGACAACAATATTAAAAGAATGGACGAATATACAAATATACAATTCTGCCGAGAAAAATTGTGTAGCTCAACAACATTCCTGGCAGCAGGCCTCGCCATTGATTCTATATAATCTTTCCACTTCATTTCAGCGGAAACCGTTAGCCCTATAAAGCGTAATGAGTCACTTTCCTAGAGGTTAGCATCAGCCGTATATTATTATTATTATTCAAAATATTTGAGACATGTAAATTGAACTTATTATATCTGGTGTGGAAAACATCAATAAAATACCACTAAAATCTTGTATCCCCATATTATAGATTTATTCATTTCTATGTCTACTTTTAATTTATACAACATTAATTATTCCTCTGTATAAACTCCAATGAAATAGAATATATCCAATTTAAATAATATGGAATTACTACGTATATTTATTGAGAGCGAATGTGTTTGATGAATTTAGTTTATACGTAGATATTCTATCTGAGATTTTAATTTGGAACGATTTACCTTAACTTAAATCAAGTACGCATTTTTGGGGAAGTTTATCAAGATTACCACAGTCCCAAGACAATTTTCTGCAAAAGTAGTCGAACCAAGCTGCAGTTATAAAGGGTATTTCAATGACTTCGGCCGATTTTAAATGTGAATGGAATTTAAGGATTTAATGATTTTTTTTTCTTTTCCTTTCAAATTTGGCGGACATTTAGGCGATATTATTTTTCATACATAATTGTTATAAATTAACTGACATTATACAATAGAGAAATAAATATCACCATTAATACTGATTTATTTACTACTGACTTTGATCCGTCTTAATGAAACACCGTTATATATATTCCGTCTTAATGAAATACGCTTTATAATGTGTAGGGTTTTTTTTTTATCATGAAGCGATTCAAAAAAGAAATATTTTAAAATATCCGGATGGCATATTTACAACCAGGCGGCACAAAAGTAATGACATTTTTCTCTCAAGGGAAATATAAATATAAGAGTTATTTCAACAGAAATAAATAAATAAACTGACATATAGCCACAAGCAGAAATATGCAATTTACTAGTGTTTTGAATAATAATCCTATATATAATCGTTCATTTCTTTTGAAGCTTTTGTAAATTCGGCCACATATGCAAATTAAGTTTAAGATTCTGCCTTCAGTGAAGTGTAATTTTCTATATAAATAGACCGAAGCCATACTGTGCTCTTAATTTCGTGGTAGCGCTCATGAGCTGAATTTCTTGTGACAATATTTATCGACACAAACATGATTTCATTTATTTCACTTATACTTTGACATAACCTGATAGGTCTACAGGAATATCACGTTATAACAACAATTCTCGTTAGTCCAAGGAAGTTAAGCAACATCGATTTTGGTCAGTATCTAGATGCGTTACGGCTTGGGAATACCAGATACTGTAAGCTGGCAATTCTGGCTTGTGTAACTGACAAGTGGCCGTGAAGAATAATCAGAGACAAGGTCGAATTCCAGTCAAGTTTATTACATTCATTTACTCAAATACCCTTTTTCTATGATGAATCAGATAGAGACATGATAGCACAAGCTACCAAAACGCACCGGAACAGTACGGTAGGGTATTGGCCCAAGAAATTTGGCTAAGGCCTACGTCCGACAAATGCTTAAAATATGTCTATCATCATCTATCATACTATTTTTCAAAACAATACAGAGATATAGCTTATTCTTTCCACACACACACACACACACACACACACACAGACGCAGACACACACACACAGATATATATATATATATATATATATATATATATATATATATATATATATATATATATATACAGTGGGGTTGAATAAGTGATCGTACATATGAAAATATTTCATATTTTTATTTGTAACATATTAAATTAAGAAAACGGGAATATATCTACTGTATCAGATTGCATACTAAAAATGTATGCATATAAAACTAAATAATATCCCATGGTTAAGAAAATATAGCCAGATTTAAATTTTTAGGGGTTTAAAAAATGATCGTATAGCAGAACAAAAACATGTTTTCCCCATTTAATATTTTGTAGCAAAGCCTTTATTAAGTTCAACAGCAACCAATCTCTTCCTGTAGTCTTTAATTAACGATTCGCATACTTTAGTAGGTATTTTGTCCCATTCTTCCTGAGTAATTGTCTTCGGGTATTTGATGTTTGTTGGACCTCTATTACAGATCTTATTTTTCAAAAACCGCCATAAATTCTTTATTGGATTTAAATCCGGCGACTGACTGGGCCATTGTAAGCTGTTAACGTTGTTATTAGCAAGCCACTTCAGTATACTTGGGATCATTGTCCTGCTGGGATATCCAATCAGTAGGAAGACCAAGATTCTCTACAGAAAGCGATAAATTTTCGCTTATGTTTTGTTGATATTTTCTGCATTCATTCTACCGTCTATAATTGCAAATTTGCCAACACCTCGCATCGGAAAGCTGTTCCAAATCGTGATACTATCCCCACCAAATTTGACAGTTGGTATGGTGTTCTTGGGTGCGCGTGCTTCGCCGTCTTTTCTCCATACATAATGTGTTTATGGCTGATAATCTGTTTTTTGAATTCAGCTCTGTATTCAATACCATACGCACTCGCCTGTACTATTCTTTTCTTACTTTGTCCTTCAAATGGGTATGCTGTATTCCATCTCCTTCAATATTTCTTAGGTATATATATGCTTCTTCTTCTTCCAATTCCCTATTTTTTGTGATAAAGTCTAGATCTATTGAGTGGGTTTCTGTAATCATCCCTTTCTTGAATGTTACTCTGCATTTTTATCTAATACGAAACCATGTCGTCACTAGGACATTTTACAGTATTGAAAGGAGACTCTTCAAATCATTGTCGTCTTTGCTAAAGGCCTTGACATTAACCATGTAGAGTAGGTGATTGAACAATTTCTTGTTTCCTTTGTATCCATAGCTATTATTGTTTAGTTCATGCGTAAGGACAGACAAAACAAATGGATGACAGGGAGTCTCCTTGAAAGATACATCATCGGATATTTAGGCGATTGGAAGAGGCATTGCCTTTGGTGTGATTTAGGTATAATGTGGTTTTCCACATTTCCATGCTGTATTTAAGGAAATTTACTATCACCGAGGAGACTTTGTACATTTCTAACGTCTTAAAGATACAGTAGTGTGGCATACTATCAAAGGCTTTACGGTAGTCTATTTATGCTATGCTATGCTGATGTTTCTATTTCAATTTCTGCAGTTTTCTAGGTTCATTTAGTTTATCGATAGTTGATCTTTGCCACGACATGACCCTCTCTTGTGCTCCATCTGTTCCAGGGGAAGAATGATGGTTTCGTCGAGAATAGAGTAAGTACAGTAAATTAGGAGAGACGTGGTCAATTTATACGTGGTAGACAGACATGTTATTGGCCTGTAATTTTTCGGATCGTCTGTTTCACCCGTTTTTATCAGGAGATATGCAATACCTTCAGTGTTTCCTTCAAGGATTTCATTAAGATTAGTAATAAGCAGTGATAAAGCTTGGACAAGTATTTTATGGATTGATAACAGATGATAAGGTCGAAAATTGGGTACCTTGTCCTTTCCACTTTAGGGATTTGTTAGAGCTTGCTTAATATTAGACTTAGTCATATTTTTCCCATAGAGTTTTATCCTTTATTCGTTCTTCTTGTCGTTGGATCCACTCTTCATTGGGGTTCCTTTGGACAGCTCCAAATCTTCTTTCAAAAGAGGGTCACTTTTTGACATGTTAAACTGATTTTTCAAATATTTTGTAATATTTCTTAAGGTCCGTTTGGAAAATCATATTTAGTCGATAGAACCTACAACGCTTTTCGCATCGTCTTTATCTGCAGCTCCTGTTTTAGTATTTCCTTGATTGGTGGGATGTCATTTAGAAATTTAATTGTATATCTCCGTTTGATCTTCCTGCATTTGCGTGTTGAGACACTTGTTTTCTTGAGATCCCATTACTCACATCTGATTTCCTTTATTTCTCGCTTCACTTTTGCTTTACAAGCTGTTTCCTTTTGTCTGCTGTTAGATATTTTATTAAACAGAGTCCTACACTAAATATATCAAAATACCTATCATGTTTGATCACGGGTCAAATGTGGTTTCATCATAAATTTTAGCAAGTTAATTTCTGCTCCTCTGTCTGTTCGCTGCTGTTGGGATTATATATATATATATATATATATATATATATATATATATATATATATATATATATATTCTAATTATAAATTATGTGATAATGATATCACACGCCCTTTCGATATAGTGATTATTTTGATAAACGCTGTAATATGTACAGACTAAATGAGGATTTTCTCAATATCTGTCCCATTTCTGCATCAGGTTCATCGAGATAGTGGTTTCTTTTCACTTGTTGGACAATTTTCCAGGCGAGCAGTTCTCATTTAAAATAGTATTACCATTTTCTGGATAATTTGACGTTAGCTTATGTCAACTCCATTTTGTGTAGCAATACTTGCGTTTCAAGTTTAACAATTCCCGTCCTCCCGAACATCAAGCAAATATGAATTTTATTTTAGTCCGACCAGACTTCTAGATAAGGTTATCCAAACATATTCGTTGCGTATGAATAATCGTAGTATTTAAAGCAAGAAACCCGTGAATATAGGAAAAACAAAGCCTACAATTTATTCGATGTATGTTAAACAACATTAACAATAATAACCAGTATTTTAAATTACAAACTAAAATTAATTTTACGGGTATTACAAATTTATCTTTGTATACAATTGGATATAATAAAAAGACTACTGTACAAAAATAAAAAAGCAAGAAATTCATTTTCCAGAGACAAGAATATTCTACCTGTTTTTTTATCGAAGGAGATTAAAAAAAATCATTTCATTTGAATGTGTATAGGTGAGTCAAGATTTCTAATTTACTACAAAACATTCGGCTTCTTTTTTGTCCTAAGCCCTCTAAGTTTAGTACTTGTTGGGCGGGAAGAAAAATACGTTGTCTTATGGTGAGAGAGAAAGCAGAACACATTGAAGTATCATTTGTAAATTGCCAGTGTCTTACTGGTCAGATGATTCAGCCAAAGTTTTATAATTTATGCATTGTGGCTTTCGCCACATGCATATTCAAGAGTGCTTGACGCCATTCTTTTGATCTTTTTGGATGATTGAACATTTTCAGGAAAATTATGGTTCTAATTGTTTTCCTTTGTAAGTTCTTTTTTACACTTGATTAGGATAAAATATCTAAGTGGGTATTTAACTTATATTTAATTTATTTATGTATGTTTATTAAATAACTAATTCTAATAATGTTATGGTGAAAAATTATACAAGCGAGTTCGAATTCCAGTTAGTTCCATTATAATCACTGACGCGCAAATATCCGTGAGAAAGCTACGAATCCGCCCCTATCCCCATCTATGTGTTGACAGACTGAGCCTTATAGTCTTGGTTAGTAACCAGCCATATATGGAAAAAAAATAACAACATACTACGAGAAAATCTTCTGTCTTGTCAGTCATGATTTGAAAGACGCAATCGTCCAAGCGTGTATCACGTAAGGCACTTAATTGAAATGACTGAATGGTTTTTATTCACATTTGCCATGCCTCTGTATATGTTTGTGAGTACGGATAAATAAGAACACATTTGTTTATATTTTTTCATCTCTTAATAAAAAATTGAAATGTTTGTTATGAATTGGTTTTCTTTTTTTAAAAAACATCAGATTCTACCCGTTGAATTCTGTTGTTTCTATGAGGAAAGAACAAAAGTTTAAGCGCCAAAAAGTGAATTTAAATCAGGAAAAAAAAGAAAAGCTAATGACGACGATTATGATGATGATGTTGTCAATAATTTGAAAAGCCAGAGGGAGAAAATAAAAAGTCGTGGTGATAAACAAGGAAAAAACACAGTGACTTTGATGGATACGAATAAGAAGACAAGTGAAAATAAAAAGCACAAAAATAATTCTCAAAAGAAAAACTGGTTGATTTTTGTTTTCAAGTTGATGATAACTATGATTAATCCTCAAAAAACAAAGATGAGTAGAAGGAAGAGTAAAAGGAGAATGAAAGGGTTATGAGTAGAAAACGAAAACAAATAATACAAAGAGGGTTTTCGGATTATCCATGCAGTCTTTGTAAGTTTTGATCAGTCAGGCGTGACAGAAAGACAGACGAAGAGTCACGCCCGTTGTGACGTGGTGAACGACAACCGACACGTGATTCGTGATTCGATATCTCTAAGATGTAAACCAAACTCTAAAACTTTCCATACACGAAAAGACTTAGTGATTTACTTGAGAGATATTGCCTGAAAGTAAAATCCACAAGGTCAAGTTAAAATTTATATGTTAGTTAATGTTATACGATCTCTATATTATCTATTGTAGCGTTTGAGGTTTGATATATGTATGTTTATGTATATTCGCGGCTCTTGATCTAAGTACATTCCTGATCAATCTCCTGTCTTATTAATTCCGTATTTTTTCCTTCTCCTTATGTTGAGATGTTGAGTGTTTCCGCGTGCGTGTATTGAAATAAGGACAAACACATACGTAGGGAAAAATACTGGTATATCTGAAGAGGTATTTACAACAGAGAGATTAGTAGTCAAACAAACGCAGGTTTGTCAGTAACAATCAGACAGAGTATAAAGTCCAGCTGTATCTTCCGGTAGAGAGAAGGAAGTGTGATGGTCACCTGATCTCCTCAGAACTCTATAGAACTGTCCTATTAGTAGTAGAGAAATCAGTCCATTCTGATGAGAAGGTGGATGCGCCCCAACACCTTAATAGTTTTTTTTCCCTTATTATCTCACACTCAATAACCTCTTGCGTCTTAGTAGGTTTATTACCTTCCTTGGCATGAAATGACTACATTAAAGTTTTCTACTATATTTGTTGAATACAGGTTTTCGTTGATCCACGTAGAAATTATTGTCTAATAAGAAGAAGATTACACACACACACACACACACACACACACACACACACACATATATATATATATATGTATATATAATCGATTTCACCCTAAGCAAAGCAGTAAAGCACCTAAGACACAAGTGGTTACTGGGTGTGGGAGAATGAGGTATAGAAATATTACTAATGAGAGGCGGGAAGGAGAACGATTAGCCAGGAGGAGATTAGATAATGACTGACATTGCATTTAAATTTTTGAAGATCAAAGATGGCTTGGAAATTGTTGAGGGTTCCACCCCTTTTTATACAAATGAACTCACCCAGTATATACATATACTACTGCAAGAGTAAGACGAGAATAAGCCGAGAAAAAGACCGGAACCGAGTCGAGTACAGAGTGACAGAGTAAAAGGTTGTAGGTAACCGGAAGTGTGAGGGTGAGGTAACAGCGTTGTAGGAGCCACAGTGAGCAAGTACGTAGACTCAGTAAGAAGTCACACAGCGATACTTCAATATCAAAGACTGACTATATATATATATATATATATATATATATATATATATATATATATATATATATATATATTATATTTACTACTAACCCGTATTCCTGGAACTACTAACCTGTTTTACCAGTTTGTATTATTACGTTAATACATTATTTTCCTATATTCATTCCTGGCGTTTGTCATTTATTGGTACCGGATTTGAACACGGAATCTACAACAGAAATCATGGAGCTAGAAGTGAGAAGTGCTAGAAAAGAAACAGTTAGTATATAATATACGGTTACTTCTAGCCAGCTGAAAGGTAAATTGATGAGATCTCGACGCCAGTCTAGTACAGCGCTTAATTTCAAAAAGTCTAGCTCCCATAGCAAAGGACACATCCGAACAAATAAAACACACACACACACACACACACACACACACACACACACACACACACACACACATATATATATATATATATATATATTTAGTTTATACAAAAAAACTAGGTAATCCGCATGGGTAGACACAAGGAGGATGATATCCGGAAAGCTCAATGTAAAATTCAGAGCCGATATGTTTGAATAAAACAGATCACTTTAAGGTTCCATGTAATAAGTTATTTCACCACAACCCCTTGGTTGTGGTGAAATAATATATATATATATAATATAATATATATATATATATATATATATATATATATATATATATATATATATATATATATATTATTTTTTGTGTGCATGCAGTGTGCCAATAATAATATATTTTAAAAGATTAAAATCATAATTAAGGATTTATAACATATATGATACTGGAAACTTTTTGGAATTGTAAAAGCGTAATCAATTTCAAATAACTTTCAAAGATTTAAAAGTGCACAAAAATTACTTTTGGTGTTAAGACAGCCCCTGTTATAAAAAGACGAAGATCTATATGCTGTTGATTCTATAGTATTTTTAACTTATTTGATAGACCAGGAAAATAATTTACTGTCAATTTTATGAATACTTTCATTTTAACTAATATCATTTGTTAGAATATATATATTTCTATGAGTACATTCCCTATTGGCAACATTAATTATGCATCTCAAATCACAATATAAAGTGCATCTTATATGTTGGGTCAATTTATAATCATTAAACTCATTTTATTTATAACTTAAATATTTTAGAAGTATGAGAAAAGCTGCTGAAATGTGAAGTTAACATATTAATGACAGTTTCTCGACTTGGGAAAAACAATGCTTTTACAGTAGGCTGTCTGAGGTGAGAATCCGAACTGTGATTTAGTAAAAAGGCCAATTTTATTTGTTAGCAAAGATGTAGAAAAAAAGAACTCATTTAATTACTTCGAAGCCTGCCATAATAGCTGTCAAATTTCCAGAAAATTCCTTAGGGCCATTTAAGCAGCCATCGATTCTTACAGGCCATTAAGAATTCTTTGTGATCGGTGAAAAATGGCATCACTCTTTCAGCAGCGCGAGATTTATGAGGGCGATGGTGTCCATTTTCTTTTACTTGTTTTCATTAACTTTTAGCAAATGTACCGTTACCATTTTAAAGCGAAAAACTTAAATCGTTTAGAATATTTTCACACTCTTTTCATCTGAACGAAGGGAAATTCAGAAGAAATAGAAAATGCAGACTAAAAAAAAGAAAATAATGAATAAAGACGAAAGCGGCAAGTAGAACTGATTTAAGGAATTACTGGATCAAGAAAATAAAAAATTTGAAAGTATATTAACGAAAAAGTTTGAAGAAATATGGACGTAAAATAAACGAAATCTAAAAATGTTAAAATTTAGGAAGGAATCAAGAAGGACGAAACACTAATAGGAAGTAAACCTGAATATTTTTAAAAGAGATAAAAGAGAATCTAAGGGAAATGAATAAACGAGAAAATACAATGTAAGCTGAATGTAAGTAAAAAGCGGAAGGCTACCACGATATACGTGAAATAAGAAATGAAGGTATATTTGGAGTAAAAGAATATAGAAAAAGAATAAAACAAGAAAGTGAAAAGTGATGAAGAAGAAAAGAAAAAGAAAGCATATATATGAAAAAGCAACGAGAAACAAGCTTGAAGAAAAGTAGAATGAAAAAGTAATTAAAGAAGACAAAATAAAGAGAAATCTGTTATTTAAAATTCTCCAACCATAAAAAATATGAACAAGATAAAAATTGATATTTTAAAATTAATTTAGATAAAGAAATAATCTTTAAGTGCGAAAATGTAAAATAAAGCAACAAATGACACCGAAAAGATAATAAAATCGATGGCAAGTAGAGTAAAATAAGTAATCATTCAATTGAAAAATAAAAAAAAAATAAAAAAAATGAGAATTTGCCAACACAAAGAATTTCAAAGGTTAAAAATAAATAAATATGAAAAAAGGCCAAATTCTCTGACTTGATTTAAGTCAGAATTATCAATCGTTCGGAAAAAAAAAAAAAAAAAAAAAAACATCTTTCAGGCCAAAGAATGTGTCCTTTGGGATTATAGTTGAAAAGACGATTCATTGCTTGACAAAGAAAATTTAATAGTTCTCCACTAACCGCCACCAGGAATCGAGATGATATTTTATACAACACTGCGCATGACAAGTCGGAAGTTTGCAACCTTTAAAATGGCGTCAAAATTTTAATCTTTTAAATCTCATTTGAAGATATTACTTTTCCTTTTCATTTTTTTCTCTTTGTTTTAATTTTCTGTTAATTTTTTTTTGTATTATTTTGTTATGCATTCTGTCAAACCTTGGTGAACACATCTTGTCAATTCTAAGAACCATATTTCATTTCACAAACTTTTGAAAATTAAAAGAAATGTTTTTTGTTTAATTATGTGCAAGTGTTCGATATAATGGTAACCTATGAAGACATAGACGCGATAAATTTATTTAAAACAAAGAAAAAGGCAGGACTCTGAAATGCAGAAGTAAGAGAAGATTGGTTTAAGATATAGCAAAAAATAGAAATGGTGTAAAAAACTGATATGTAGGTAGTCAAATAAATAAAAAAATTAAATAGAAAAAGAGAAATGGAGACAGGAGAAAAACTGAAAAGAAAACAATTGAAAGAAGGAAACAAAAAGAAGAAATATAAAGTAAATGAAAGACAAATGGAGTTAAAATTGCAATAAATATAAATTTATGAATAAAATAAATAATAAATGAAAGAAAAATCGACAGAAAGAATAAAAGAGTTGAAATAAAATAAAGAATGATGCATAAAATATGAGAAATTGAAAACAATACAAGAAAAACGAAAGAAAAAACGCTGTCAAAAGAAGATAAATGAAAGAAAAAATAAAGCTAACTAAAAATACAAATGGCAGCCTTCAGAACAAAACAAAGAAAGAATTTAGAACAAAAAATGAAGTCGTTAAAAAATTTTAAATGCAAGAAATCAGTGAAAAAATTTGTTAGAAGATAAAAGAAGAAGCTTTTAAGAGCAAATGAAAGCAATTAAAAGCGGAAAAATGAACGATTTAAGCGAAAGATGAGACTGAGATTAAAATGAATAAGAATAAAAGCAGAATATGTAATTATGTCTAAAAGAAATATCCTAAAAGGAAAAACCAATAAACAAAAAAAAAAAAGAATCCAAAATAAAAAAAACCAAAAAAACAAATGTGGGCGAATGCATTTGAACTTTTATCGGACTCTTAATGTGCATTCTATACGATCATTGGTGCATTATATTAATTCATATAGGCTATGTATATATACACACAGACACACATATATATATATATATATATGTGTGTGTGTGTGTGTGTGTGCATTATTTGGGCTATATGACGTTGCAACATAGGTGGACTACTGAACAGAATTTAAAAAAACATTGAATCTTGTCATTAGCCAGAATAGTACTGTGCGAATATTGTGATGGGAAACAATACAGAATTGAAAATACGATAGCTGGGTCCGAATTCAAGTTGACTTCAAATCGTTAACTACATTTACGCGCAAAAAAAAAAAAAAAAAAAAACATTGGGGAAAGATGCAAATGCATATGTTTTCCCACAACTATCAGTTAGATATCAGGACATATTGGGTTCTATAGCCTTGGTTACTTACCAGTCGAACGCGGAAAGTAACGGAATCTGGAAGTGTCCTATCAAGTCAGTCATCTAAATCTAAAAGAGACATGATCGGCCAGTTGTATATCACGCATAGCATACTGGAGACAGGAGAAAAACTGAAAAGTGTGCGATTGATAAACTGTCGCTGAAATTAGGCCAAAAATGAAAATAACATTGACATCTAATTTTAACAGATATATTTACGAAAATTATACACAAATTAAATACTAAAAACTAAATTTATTGTATAAAATCGATATTGGCATCCACCATGGCTTCCAGACGTCTTCCATCACACTCTGTGTGTACATATATTTGCCTATGTATGTGTGTGTTAATAGGATATACAGTCCGAACAAAAGTTTGATAAATCAGTGTGATATCGTCTGTGGATCTATTTTAATATTAAATCGTTAATATTAAAACACACACACATACTAATAAAGGTGGAACGCATATTCAATAAGACAGATTTTGAATTCGTCTTATTCGTTAATATATATATATATATATATATATATATATATATATTCACACACACACACACACACACACATATATATATATATATATATATATATATATATATGCGAGGCATATGACGTCATAGACACAGCTCCCAGTATTTCAATTTAACTTTTGAAAAGCATAGAAGTGGGAAGCCTTTAGTTAAATAGACCATTCAATGTTACCGCAAATAAATAACCCGATTGCCTTTTCATATATACACATTGACCTATATTTGAAGACGGCATTTTTTACTTATTATTTTGCATTTTTCTATAGTTTGGACACATTTCTGTTTTCTACATTTCGGGGGAAAACTGAACATAACATATCCATTATCTTCTAAGAGCTATTGGGTTACATTAGCCACTACGAAGGAGTTTTATTTTGTATTGATAGGCTTGTGTCTGTAAATTTATTGTGTTTTCTTTGGTAGTTTTCTAGTGATTTGCCTTCAGGCATCGGTATCATTATTTTTTCTGTAAATATCATGCATTCACACATCAGTGGGGTGTCAAGTTGTTGATGTGCTGTAATTATTTTTATTACTGTTTTCTAAATTTAATAAAAATTTATTGCTCTTTAGTAGTCTGTTTTTTTTTTTCATCATTATTCCCGTTTGACTAAATTATAATGAAAGTATCTGCCATAATGACTTAATCAAAACCGCTAAGAAGACATTTTCACGGAAACTAGAAAATCGGTGCAAAATGTATGAAATTGCATCTAACTGATCCTTCCATTTTAAATAGAACCAAGCAATCTATTTTTGTTCTCGGTTAATTTTTCTCTTATCTTATAAATTCTTATGGGTTTTGCGAAATGGCATGATTAAAAAATATAATATCTAGACTGACAAATATGTGACATTTTATATTGCAACATTTTGAAATATTATCAGATGATGCATAATATTTTATATATGTAAGATTTGTCCATTTTAATCATTTTAAAATACATTTTAATACATATAAAATAATATTTTTCATTTATTTACCAATTAACAGACTATTACTTTTGAAAAACCTGAAACAAACTACACTGGTAAATTAAATCCCCTTCTTTACACACGCACACGCATTTCCTGTCTCTGTCTCTGTCTGTCTGTCTGTCTCTCTCTCTCTCTTACACACATAGAAACATGTTTTGTCAAATTCAATCAATGTGTCTTTGTAAAAAAATTATCTTAATTTCCATTTTCCGAAAAATATGTACACACACACACACACACACACACACACACACACACACACACACACATATATATATATATATATATATATATATATATATATATATATATATATATATATATATAATGAGGTTATGTCAGTTTCGATGATTTATGTCTATTTGTAAATATATTTATTGTATTTTGTCTTTTCTGAGCATGATATTCAGGCAATCCAAAAGTGTGCAAAGTCAATACAAAGTTCATGTTATATTTAACAAATTCCGCCAAACTCAGTTATTTTAAAGGACTTGTTATTATGGGAAAAAAGTTGGATACATTCTGGAATGTTTTGGAAGAAATAGCATTGGAAAGGAAAGAAGCTATCTCTTCTCTCCCCACCCATTCAGTCTTCCCAAATATTTAACCACTGTCGAGTGGTTAAATATTAGGGAAGACTGAATTCTCTAGCATTTGTGTGGCAAACAGTCTAGAAGATAGAAAACTATGAATTCAACCCCATAAAATACTACTTGGTACGGAATTCACAGCCTGCTCGGGCTGAGACACTTTCTTCCACTAAGATGATTCGGCATAATAATGTAATGTTTTGAAAAACACATTATCCATTAATTTATCAATTTATTTATTTAAATTGAATTTTGAATTCCAAGTAAACGACAAACCAAAGTCTCGTACAATATTTATTTGAAATCAAACGTATGGACCAGATTAAGAATTATTAAATATATAAGTGAATATATTTATATACCAAATTATTGTAAACATATTTCCTCGCAAAACTGTAAAAACAAATATCTAAATTTAATTGTAATATTGATTTAATTGACTGGCCAATTTTTTTAGAAATATTGTAAAAAGTGAAATTCTAAGTATGAAGTGAAACCATTTAGACAACTACATTACCAACATTAGTAGGAATATGTCGAATGTTGCTACGTCACGAAGAGACGTGATGTTACTTGTTCTCCAATGAGAAATACTAGTGGTATTAAAATGTTAACAAATGGTATTCCAAAAATATAAAAAAGAGATAAAACAAAAGAAAAGACTATTTTTTTTTCATTCGAATCTAGTCATCTCCTACAGTTAAGAAAAATCCCCTACCCGCCAGTAACTTCAGCTGGCGCTTTATCCATCCACACCCATTGCATTTACTTTTATATTTTTTTTACATCATCGCACCGAAAAACAAGGTTGGAACGATCAAATCACCGTAACACCATCAGTTGCAGAGCGTAATGGTCACAAACGATTTTTGCATTTCTTTCTGTGTTTTTCCTTTGTGTTGCCGGTTTTTTTTTCCTATTTATTTTTGGTTTTTAGAAATAGCCAATAAGGATTCTTTTGTGGTTATATTCATCCATTTTGGAGCTGTGCGCACAAGTTAAGGTTCAATAGTCAGCTTGATGAAGCATCGTCACGACAATTGAATAGTTTATTGAAAATTTAGCAGCATCACGATCGATTACAAAAATATCATGAAGAAAACAGTGGGCGAGAGAAAAATACGTAGAGGATACGAGAAGATCTATTCTTTATCAGAGGATGAGGAACAAGTTTCATTATTACGTTTTACAACTTGTGGTCGCCGTACCTGACGACTTTCAGGAGAAAAAAAAGCGTTATTTTTGTAGTTGTTTGAAATGGCGCCTGTTTTTGTTAGTTCATTAATATGATTGTGGCAGAATGAAAATTACGGGTAAGATCTCATTGTTGTCGCTGTAGTAAGTGCCTAAAATCTTATTTCTAGGCTTAATGCCTAATTCCTTAATCGAATCAACTTGTGTGAAAAAAATTATATAACATAAAATGTATTAATGCATAATTTATTCATTGATTATGCGATTCTTTTTTAGGAAGTTTATTTCTAAGGAGAATAGTTTAATACAAATGATATGGAAGATTTATTTGATCATAATAATCATAGTGTAAGCTAATTAAGTAATAGTTGGCTCTCTGTTCTGAGTAATCAATTGATTAGATTTTGCACATGATATTAATTTTCTAAAACATTTACAATAGATTTATAAATGCAAACGAAATATGTACTTGAATTATTAGGATGTGAAAGAACTGAACTCCTATAAAGTTAATAATTCTGTGTTTTATTTTGGAAGAATAACTTAATAATAGATATATTATTAAATATATGTTATTAAATAAAATCCTCTTGATAAAAATACAAATTTTTATTATGGAAAGTCACTCAGGTTTTTGGCAGCTAATCATAGGAAGACTCACGGTATTTTCCTATAGAAACCGACGTTCTCATACACATTCTGCGCATGAAAAAAATAAATGCAAAATAAAAAGCCAACATTAATGCTGGTCATTATGATAGCCTTAGTTAAAATTTCTAAATTGTAATCAGTGGACTTGTCAAAATTGAGACTATTAGTGCTATATTTAGCTGTTAATATATATAAATTTGTTATGAAAGGAATAGCTTGCTTAAGTGACAATTCTATTCCCTATTCTTTGCTCATACTCATTGCATGTAAATAATATTTGTGATGGGACACAACGTATAGCCATTCTATCCAAATAAGAACGCAAATAAAACTGTACTACTGATCGAAGATATGTCGATGCTAATGGATCTGAGGGTGATTATGAACGAGAGCAAAAGTGAATTAAAAAAATAACATAGCAGCATCTTTTACTGGAGACGAGAAAACTTAGAACATATGGTCTACGATCGTACCTATAATAGCTTTCGAATTTGGAACCGTATCAAGGTCAGTAGTATCAAAATAGGGAATGTTTGAAATTCGATGAAGAATAGATACCATCTGGACTATGATTATGCTAGTGAGTTAAGGAAAGTTATGACGGTTATCCCTGGAGAGTAAACTCCAGGGAAAAACAGCAAATATCGAAACATCAGCGATGGATGCATTAATCAGACAAGATGAAACCGATAAAAATAATGAAATTGGAATCAGGTCGAAACTAGCGATGAAAATTGTTTATATAAAATCTTGCCTATTAAAACGGACATACAATTAATATAAAGAGGTAAATAATGTCAGAGGAACAAAACATATGTTTTCATGTGACAACGTGAAAAATATAAGACATTTCACATGAAGAAGTAATACTTTAGAAACGGTATTCAATGTAATAAACTGTAAAGAATAAGAAATAAAACTTGCTAAAATTTTCAGAACTGAAGAGCACATTGACTTTCCTTAATTTTTGATATGCCAACAGATTCAACTTAGAACATCTGATCAAGAAACTATAAAATACAAACAATAAAACGGAAATTCCAATTTTCAAAACAGATAGTATTTTGATGAATAACGACATTAAAATTACCAGCATCTATGAGCGAATCGCATATTCGTATAATATAATGTCGGCACGGAAAAAAGGGATTGGCGTAATGAGTTCACATTTCAGCCTGGGACATTGCGTTTACTTTCGCACAAATATTCTTAGAAACGGCATGTATCCATCTTTTTTCTTTCCAGGTAGGGGGATAATAGTAATGTGAACTGGAATCTTTGGTTTTGGTTCTTAGCCACATTAGGAGAAGAATATAAATCCATTTGTAAAATCCTACTTTGTACGGAAACTGCAACAGGAGCAGCTCGCCTGGTGATATTGTAAGACAATACTGAATAGGCGATACTAACTGATTAACATATTTGAGCGATTCATGTTATTAACAGATATTCATTTTGATTTATAATCAGCTGATCATAATATTGGAGATATGCATTGTTAAAAGGGTGACCATACATAAAAGCAATACATTCTTACGTTAACTACTACTGTAGCTATAAAAATATTGATTTTACAATCATAAAAGGAAGAACAACAAAATAATGAGAAACCAGATATTACCATAGAAAATATTGAAGACTGCATTACCTACAGAAATTTACAATTTAGTAAAATATAATGTATTTCGGTGGCAAACAAATTAAGTTATGTTGCCTAGTGTAATTAGTAAAACCGAAGGCGCGTATCGCAAAATTATTACACGATAGAGCTATTCGGAGTACGAATTTGGAATCAGCATATTGACTGCGTTTAAAACATGCTTTTAAATGGAGAAATTATTTTTACTCAGAATTATTTATATCGCATTTGATACTAGTTGTAAATTGTATCACGTCTATCTTTGCCATTTTGAATGAAAATAATTTAGCCTCCATATATCAACGTTTCAAGCGGTCAGAGTTTGGGTTCAGTTAAAAGCCAATATTTCGAATCACATGTTCCCGTTCGCAAGTTCTGTAATTCATTACACTGCTTAAGGTATGATATGGACCTCAGTCGTAGTAGCAGTTGTCATATCGAGTGCAAGATAGCCTGACAGAGCATATTTCATTCCGGTTTTATTTTTTAATTCAGAGTTGTCCTCTTAGACGGATTTCTATCCCAAGGTTAAAGAGTCCAGTCTGCCTCTAATGTGTGCATAAACGGGAAGTCAACGAAGCACAATCAGCTCGGAAATTTGACTTTTCCCGCTGATAACCGCTACGCTATAAGCACGTTCATTTTGAGTACCGACATTCAAAACAATTAGAATCTCGTCATAGAGAAAGGAAAGACTTGAAGCAACAAAAATGTGGTTCTATAGAAAGATGCTGAAAATACCATAGACCGAACCTGTGAACAAGGCCAAATTTTTACTGAAAATGGAAAGAAAAAGGACACTTAGGCTTAATATCAGAAAACATGACTTATGAAATTTTTAAGATACATATTGAGGAAAGATGTCTTGAAAAATTTGTAACGCACATGACATTTTGAAGGCAAGAACGACAGAAGAAACAAAGCATAACGTATCTAATAAGCTTGTATAAATGGATGTCAGAA
>CAHIKZ030002002.1:1932500-1937500 GCA_903632075.3 Acanthosepion pharaonis | reverse complement strand
TGTCTATTTGTGGAGGGGAGACAGAAAAAGAAACTAAAGACTTATTTGATGCTCTATAACTATAGAAAATTGAAGGCAAAATTTCACTTTCCTTTTGAATATGAAAAAGTCTTCCATTTAAAGGTAATCAAGATGTCTTTCATACATTATTCAAATATAACATTTTTTTCTCAAAGAAAATAAGTGTATAATAAATATTACTAACATTAGGGTGATTTTCTTAGTATAAAGAAGACATGGTACAAATAATGCATTTCCATCAACGTATTTCTTGAAGCTTATCTTCAAGAAAATACGTTGTAGAATTAACCCCCAAACTGGGGGTCAATTCACTTATCAAATTATAAAAATACATTTTTATGGTAAAAATGCCAGTAATACATTTTTGAAAAAGAAATGACTAATTCCCCTACGAAAATTAAATTTCGGAATTAAATGACCAATACGGAGAGGATATACCGCTAAACAAACCAACATACAAAATAATATTATATTATTATTTAGCATTTATATAGCTCATACTAATACCATTGTATGTACGCGGCACTAAATCTTTCATTCAGAAAACGGAAAATAAAATGGAAAGATTGGTGTTTGTTTCAAAACAAGTACCCAATAATATTAGCATAAAAATCAAGGTCTTGCACTCGCGTATATGCTTGTTATGTATACGTTTGTTTGTTTTTGAGAACTGTTTATAAACGGCGTATCCTTGTGTACGAATTTGTTTTATTAAGGAAATTAGTTAGAAAAAAATATATTGTACGAAAACATTAGCGGCTATAGAAATTTTTTACGCTATTTAGTGTATTTATGTAACTTTCCGAAATTATTTCATAGTTTTCAGGTAATTCAAATTAATTTTCAGCATTAAAATAGCAGTGTAATCTTATTTACTTATTGAAGGATTTGCAAGAGATTAAAGGAAATATATCTCATCAAATCATGAAGATTAAATTAATGAAAATTAAGGAAGGTTAAGGAAGATTTCCCACGAGTATCAACATGTAAAATATTGTCTTGCACTTATGTATTTGCTTGTGAATTATGTACAAGCAACGCTATCTCGTGAGCTAGAATATTGTATAAATAGGATTGCTAGTATGCTATTGCGCCTATTACATTGCAACATGTTCGTGCATGTCCCAACTTTTTCATCTGCGGTTCGTTTTATCTGCGGCATTTACTTGGAGCGCGCAAAGCTTTAATCTCAATAGAACAGAAAATTCGATTCGTCTATACAAGATAGTAATTCAACAAGTGCTTTGTGCAGTTTACGACATTTTTCTCACGCTTGCTGAATACTGTTTATTCTTATTAACTTCCCGAATTATCTATGAACGTCATTGGACACTTTCACTTTAATATGCTTTTCATTATCTATCTATCTATCTATCTATCTATCTATCTATCTATCTATCTATCTATGTGTGTGCATGTATATATGGATGTATATATGCATATAGATAGAGACAGAAAGAGAGATTGTGTGTGTGTGTGTGTGTGTGTGGACATAGAAATCAATAGTTCTATGATAACTGTCAGTTTCTTGCCTTAAGCTTCCTTCAGACATTCTAAAAACGATATGTCTTCGCCCGCTCGTTATCGCTTCGCAAATTAACATATATTAACTACTTGAGATATTTGAAACAAAAATTTTAAATGAACCTTTCATTCATAAATTGGCTTGTTATATCTAAGGAAAGTTTTACAAATAGATGCAAACTTGTTGAAGGCCAAGCAAAATGCAAATTTCAAACATTTTCTGCAATATATAAGACAATATTCCTAAACAGAACTATTTTTGATATGGAAATCAAAACAACCCTCGAATAAAAGAACAGTAACGAAGAATTTTTAGTTTATGAAATAAACTTTTTCAAAATCAATAGGCAAATTAGTAAAACCTGAAGAGTGAGATTGCCTAGAAGTAGATAAATTATAATGCAGATAGCGAATGAATTACTATAAAAGAGAGCTGGGACTTTCAATGTCAGAATTGTGGGAGAATTGAGCTCTTATTTCGCATTTATTCATATAGATTCCATAGTATAGGTTTTACGTAATTAGTTATTATGTTTCTCTAACTCTTCAAATGTTGAATATATAACTAATTCTAATTTCTATTTTTCCATCTTTACACTATATTAATTTTATCTTATAAATTGTCCACTGTTCTCTCACCCATGAAATAGAAAAAAATTGTTGGTACGGAAAAAAGGATATACGATCACAAATCGTTTTTAAATTAATTGTCAGCAGAAGAATTTTCGTTGAACTTTTCAATGGTAAGCATAAACATTAATTAAATACTGAAATGCAGTGATCAATTTTGAGTTCTTCTTTTGTTTATTGATAACTATCCCATCTACGCCTAGTTATTGTGATGATACCCACACCAAATGTCTTCCACAGGAGTTAGCTTAAATGCAGCCCGTTTTGGCGCCTTTTAAGCTAGTTTATAATAAAACGTGCACTGTAATTTTGAATACAAAAGTAATATAAGAGTTGAACCATGAGAGCAACGACAATGGTTAGTATAATATATTAATATATATATATATATATATTTAACTTCGAATAATCTGGCAACCTTGACTCTGAACACAACAAAAATCTTTCCCTGTGCCTAACTTTTCTATGGCTTTTGAATGGGGTATTACTAATTGAAATTGGACGAGTTGAAATCGGAGGAGTTGCTTGGACAAACACACACGCACGAACACACACACACACACATTATATATAAGATTATTCCGCATAAATCAGCAAATTATAAACGATATATATATATATAAACTTTCCCTGACGATCCGTTTAGGTGAAACCTAGGTAGGTTTGTCTGGCTCACTAGGTGTATCTAGCTCTACGGTTGTATTGAGCTCTTTTGTTAGTTAGTTGTCACTCGTATCGGGGTTTTTTCTTTGGGCTTCAGACCTGCATCTGTGCGATTTTTTTGTCGGCAGAAGTCCATGTTTGTAGCTCTTTCTTTTTTTAAACCTTTTTTTTCCCTCGAGATTGATTTGATTAGCAAATAAAAAATTCGATGGGTTTTCGAAACGAGTCTAGTTATCTATATTTATATGTATATATATATATATATATATATATATATATATATATATATATATATATATATGAATTATGTAAGTAGAACGTATAAGTCTTGAACATATTCATGGCTCAACCTAATGTTTTCGATCTGGTAAATAATTGATTTTAAGCCAAGGAAAGACTATATGTGAAATGAAAACATGTTGAGATAACGACTTGTTCAGAAAAGTGAGTTGGTGACCTGAAAGATATTTAATCTATGAGTAACGAGAAAAACAACCTGGTTGATCATAATCTATCCATTCGTAATTCAGCGAATAACGAAATTGTTATCCTCAACAAATAACATTTCCTTTCTGTGAAGGTTGAATGGTTCAAGCAATAACTCGTTATCAACAAAACAGTTCAGTCGATATTTAACCCTATCAGAATGTTGCAAGTGCTTGCAAAATTCAGATTTGAAATATTATTAGGTAATGATAATATACCTGCTGTGTCATTTAAGAACTGGAGTGATCATGGCTCTTTACTTCCTGTTGTAGTTTTAAGCAATGTTTTACTCTTTACTACCAATCTTTGTCCCAGATCTGCCCTTCACATAAAATCGTTAACTATGTTATCGACGGTTGATTCTGTCCTCTTTCTCCGGGACTATTTACGATGTTATAGTTCCAGAAATATCAATTTCCCTTTTGGTTTTTGTTATGAGACCTTACCCATAATAACATAATGGACTATTCCATACGTAATAAATACTGCGCCTCAAGAGTAAGCAGAGAATTCAGAGTTCAGTCTGAAGTCGGGAGTGAAGTCCGGCAGGAGTCTGTCAGTTTGTCAGAGCGAGCAAATCAGTCGGTCGAGTAAGAGGCAGTCCAGAACAAAGTCGTGTTGAGACAATTACTACTAAACCTGATTGTTCGTACTAACACTTTCTTCTTCTCTGTATATATTCCTGTTTGTAATATAGCTGTGTTATTTCATATCTGTATTCGAGTTCTTCTTTATTGGTTCTACCTTAGACTATCACCGTGGTACAAGGAACCGAACCATAACAGTTTTAAATATTCGTGTCCTTTCAGTCACTATTTTCCTTAAAACTTCCAGGACACTAATACGTTCCACCATGATATTCTAAGCATCGGTCTGTCTTCATTTCTTTACCCCCATCCCTTTCTCCCTCTCTCCCACTCTTTCTCTATCTCTCTCAAGAAGGTATGATTTCTGTGGATTGTTTTTTGGTTGTTTTACCTGTTGTCCTATTTTATTATGCGTGTCGTGTTATTGTTGCAACTGTATCTGATTTTTGCTGTGATGTTGCTGAATATCTTGTGGAGAGGTGCTCAAATCAAACTCACGTTTAACTGCAATAAAAAGAACGAATGGCACTTAAACGGCAATTACTTGCAGAAACATTGTAATGTACCAAGCCAATGTAAAATCAGCAAATAACGAAGAAACAATATACGTAAGAGTAACAGAATAATCCTGGAAACCAAGAAACTACACACACGAAACATAATTTACAAATCGTAAATACGCGAACAGCGGAAGGATTTCTAAATATATATGGGAGATTAGAAACAAAAAATATCACACCAAACATATCATAGAAAATAAAGAAAACAGCATCATCCTACAACAATAAAATCTGCAAAAACTGTCTGCAGGAGATAATAGCTATAATCACCTTCCCATACTAAATAAACGATCGGAATTAATCTCAAAATGCGGACAGGAAAACAAATTTTTGTTACGTTGGTTAAAATCGAAAATTAAAAACAAACAAGAATAAAAAGGAAATAAATAAATGAATAAAATAAAACAAATAAACAAAAATAAGTAAAATAATTTAATCCAAACCAGTAAATAAGTAAATAATTAAGTAAATAACAAACAATTAACAAATAACGAACGCACACATAAAGACGTGAAAGTAATGACAACAA
>CAHIKZ030002002.1:1895000-1927500 GCA_903632075.3 Acanthosepion pharaonis | reverse complement strand
ATATATATATATGCAATAGATGAAGCGTCGTCTAAATTATGCAAAAATGAATATAACACTGATATCTCATTTTAACAGATATATTTACTGAAATGACACATATCTTGAAATACTAAAGTGTAAATAAAATCACCAATGGCTTTAACCACGCCTGCAACACTTTTGGCCGGTTTCAATGTTTAAGTTAGTGAATGTCGCCATGAACCTCGCCTTCAGGGATTCTTCATTTTTACAAGGAGTTGTGCTAGTCTCTCGCTCATCTACGCCCACACAATAATAATCAAGGGTGTTGCAGTCTGGGGATTTAGTTGGCCAGACATAAGGGGTGATGTTGTCGGAGAAATTGTCTGTCAGTCGTGACTGTGTACTCCTTTTTGTGTGGCATGGTGCAGATCCCTGTTGCCAGATACAGGGTCTTCCAGCAGCCAGCCTCTTCCTCAAGTCACGATGTAAGCCTCCGTGTTGAGTCTGAGGAGCTGTGGGAAGATGAATGGAGGCACCAATAGTGTTCACGCCAAACACATTCGTAATCATCATGAGCCTCATCTAACTCTTTCCGAATCCTCTGCACTATCCTCATATTGACACCCAATTTTATTTCTTTTGTCCAACTGACCCTACTATACTGTGTAGTCGACAAAATAAAAAAAAATAATCAACACTAATGCGCGACATTAGATATATAAAGTAGGCTACAATTTACCCATGACACCTTGTATATCTATCTATCTATCTATCTATCTATCTATCTATCTATATATATATATATATATGTCGATAAGACATTTTTATACTCCTTGTGGAATATGTGTGCATAAATATTTATTTGTACAGCATACATGGTTAAATTTATATAACCATATAGTATATGTGATTGCGCATGTGTATGCGCTATCATAAATAAATACAAAATCGAAGGAAAAAATGGGATGACCATTGTCTAATAAATAGCATTACATCCGCATATATACATGTGGCGGTCACGTGACGGAAATCAGCCAATCGTTGCTCTCAATCGGTGTAATCATTATTCGCTCCCTTTGTTATATCGAGTCAATTTTGATGAGAATGCGGGCAAGTGTTGAATAGCGAGTTGCGGTAAGGGTCAAATGAGAGAGAAAACTAGACAGGCCGTCGTTCGAGTGAAAGAAAAAGTACTAAAAGCGAAAGAAAGGAGGACATATGCAATGGAAAGAAACAAAATGTATATGGGAGCAAGAGTCAAGTAAAAAGTTAAGCAGAAAAAGATGGACGACAATGAATTAAAACTGGAATAATAATAAAGAAAATATGTGAAAGATTGGAGAAAATGTAGTTCTGATCTATAGAAGCTAAAAATCTCTAAAGAAGTTCGAAAGAAAGAATAGAACTAAAGAAATAAACAAAGAAAAAGAATGAAATACCCCAAAGAAAAAATGTAAAGATATAAAGAAAAAGAACTCATTAATTGACAATAATAATAACGTAATAATTACCTGCTATTTTCTTGCACTTTGTATGTATGTATGTATGTGTATCTATCTATCTATCTATCTATCTATCTATCTATCTATCTATCTATCTATCTATCTCTTTCTCTCTCTCTCTCTATATATATATATAAATATATGTAAGTATGTATGTGTGTGTATATACAGAATGGCAATAAATTCTTTATACAATTACATACAGCAAAAAAGGAAAGCACTGAAGCAGGTGGCCTGTATCGGTAACTAATTTACTATTGTTACAGTTTATGTTATTGACCAGAAATAACCACAACCATTTTACTAATAAATTTCTGGACTGTTAATTAATTTCTTTGGCTTAATTGTTATTGTAAGTAACTATAGTGACTTTGTTGTCACCCTGTATATATTTAAACATGTTTGATTAAATCATATCGACAAATTCTGTGTGTCGAATTTGTTATTATATTTCAAATTGCGGAATTACATATTTTATGTTATTAGTAACATTTCTAATGTTCATAAATCTTTTTTTTATATTTTTAAATTTATTTTTGTATATATATATATATATATATATATATATATATATATACACTTTTCATATATATATATATATATATATATATATATAATAAATAAATAATTATTTATATTATATGCGCGGTACTTATTTTTTAAATTAATCAGTTTGTCTGACGATCGCAAAAGCGTGAAACCCAGGGTCACAAACTCAGATCAATCCAACCAAATACATATATATATATATATATATATATATATATATATATACATGGACGATAATGGCCATATCCTCATTCGTATAAAAACAGTAGTAAATGCTGTATGTCGGTCTGCAGTCAGTAATGCTGGTAAAACTCCCTGCCTCCGGGCAGAGAATTTATGGCCGGACTACGGGTTCGGATAGCCCACATTAAATTCGGCCTTGTGTCACATCTGACCAGTGTGGGCGGTTGGTAGATATCCTGCAGTTGGAGATTCGTAATCACTTGTACTGGTCAAACTCTCTACTTCCGGGCAGAGAGGATCCCCAGACGAGGCTGTGTCGAAGGGCAGAGCCTCGTCTCAGGAAACAGCTACCCGGCACCGTTTTATACGGGGCATAAGGGGAATTTTGGGCCTGACCTACGGGCTCGGGTAACTCACATTAAATTCAGCCTTGTGCGACATCTGACCGCGGGTAGATATCCTGCAGCTGGAGATTCATTGTGGAATTCACTTGACTCACTTCTGGCAGTTGACTACTACTTCTACACGCCGCTGGCGAATCTTATATGTGTTTTTCATGTCCTAATTATTATCGTTCATTACCAACCTTCATGTGATTATTCTATTCAGTAACCTCCCCTTGGTTACAACACACACACACACACACACACACATATATATCTATATCTATATCTATATATATATATGTATATATATATATATGTATGTGTTTGTGTTTGTGTAGATAGATAGAGACAGAGACAGAGAGAAAATTACGTAGAGAGAAGAAGAGAGACTGGGGTTTGGAATTGATTGGAAATTTGATTTGAAAGAGAGCGTGAGATAAATAGAAACTAATAAATGCACAAAAGAGATAATAAAAAACATAACTATTTAAAAAGAAACAGTGAAAAGAAGCTTCAAGAATTTTAATGAGGAAATGGACGTAAAAAGAGTCAGGAAAAAGAAGGACAAAAGAAAGAAAGGAATAGCGAAAACCTTTGCGTCCTGGATATAGAAAAATTTGCAGCCATAATCTAGACTCTTCGCGCAAGTTGAAAATGCAGTTTTAATCAATAGTCCAACTGCAGAATTTTATTTGTAGACTTGAAGCATTTGAAGAATGCAGTAATGTTTTGTGAGCATAGGAACTAAATGTGCACACACCGAGACTAGTATGTAAGGGAACAAAAGAATATTGACATATATGAGGGCATATGCCAATGTATGCAATCAGATGCTGACATAGGTCTTGTTTCCAATGTATCGATATATAAAATAAATATATTGATTTTTTTAGAGATTACAATACTTATATATAAATATATATATGTGAATTATTTGTTTTAAATGCATATAAAAAAATCGAATAGGACCTATCATTTATGTTTATGCAATTATATATGTATAGGCATAACCCTAAGATAAACAAAGAATTGAATATTCTGCCAAAATATATACACCATCTCTCTCTGTATTCCTCTCACTCTCCCCCATCCCTCTTTATATATATATATATATATATATATATATATATATATATATATAGAGAGAGAGAGAGAGAGAGAGAGAGAGAAAATAATGCAAATATAAACAGTGTTGAAAGCAATCTTCGTACATACAAGAAAGATTGCTTTCAAAACTCCGGCCTTTCACAGTATGGACACAGAGGTCAATGATGGCCTGCGTTCAAACATGAAACAGACTGTCGGCACTCAGTGTTGACCTCAGTGACCACTTCATATTTAGATATTGAACACTTTTTCCCTAATGTCTGAACACAGACGCCAATAGATCTGCTAGTAGTCTTTTTGATTTTCTTTTGGGTAGAGAAAAAATTGCATTTCCCCTACTGTCGGTACGAAATGTGGTATTTTCTCTGTTATTAATATATTTTGAAATTTATCGTTTCCTCATCTTAATAAGCCGATCCGCCATCCTACAGAGAAATCTATGCCAAGTAAAGCCAAGGGCAGAGGAGAACATGACCAAAATTTTGTGTTTTCCGTTCCTTGTTGTTAAAAAGAATATATAGATAAAACTATCCCTCTCTAAAAGTAAGAATAGAAGAGGAGCCATAATTAGAGTGAGGCTATGAATTCAGACAAGTTTGATTCTGTATTAAGGTAAAAGGGTAGTTGTCAAACTCTGTTGAATGAAGTTAAAGATGGCGAAGAGAGACAATAGAATATTTTACTAGTAAGATATAACAATGAAAAGCTTTGTCACTGTAAGGATTTGGAAAAAAGAATTTGTAGAAGTGCAATAACTGATGATTACGAATACATATATAAACTTTACGTGAATGTTTCAGGAAAAATATATTTCCATGCTATATTTAATACGTAAAAACTGCTGGTTGGACATTCGGTTGCAGTTTGTTTTATTATTTAAGTTTTTTGTTTGGGGGAGGTTGTATTGACAGCATAGATATTGATCGATTGATTCGTTTTGTAAGAGTTATCAAGCCTTTTCAGGTTATTTAAAGCCAGAAAATATTTTTAGATTGCGAGAAATGTTTTTGAATATTAATGATTTAATGATACAAGTCTTACTAATTAACCCTTATCTCGGGGTGACGAGGCGGATTCATACTTTTCCCAAAGGTGTTTGCGCGCAATTAAATATGACGAACAGAACGGGAAATGAGCTCTACTCTCTAATTAACAATTCCGAACAGAATGCATCTACAGACAAGTATTTCTACCCAAACTTTTCGCGGTTCCTATGGCTCAAGAGTCAATCTAGTTAGAGGTTGACAGTTATAATATTAATACTGAATTAGATGTATGACGCGGAAGGTTGTTTCGGTGTCTCTTGACGTGTCTCTTCAGGACGTGGGCGATAATGGCTAACCACAGTTTCCTGTCTTTCTTAACCTTAAGAAATTTTACCTTTTTGTAATCTCTCAAAAAACATGTCCGCTATTCATTTACACAAGATCCTTACGCAAGTTATGCGTTCTTTTCCCCTTTCCTTACTTTCTTTCAATCTGTCCTATACGTATCAGATTTTCCTAACCCACTTTCCTCATTATGTGCCTTAAAATTTTCAACTGTATCATCCTGATGTTAAATATAAGTTTCTTTTTTGTATCCATTTTCTCATCATCCTTCTGTAGGACAACATTATTCTTGCTTCGAGTCTTTTCTTCATTTTTCAGGAGAATATCTAGCATTCATTGCCATATAGGAGATCAGATATCACATAAAATTTCCGTACACTTTTTTTTTGTTTCTAAGGAAATTTTTCTGTTTCTAAATACATTGCTTAGCTTTTGGAAAGCATCTTCGGCTATCCCAATTCCCTGTTGAATTTCAGTGTCGCATTTTCTGTCCTCTATTATAAGACTTCACTAGTATTTAAATTGTTGTAATTGTGTGGTTTTGCTATCTTCAATTTGTAGTTTATACTTTTTGCAAAAAAGTGTACCCACTAGTGTTGCTATTCCACACAATTCTATGGAAAATCTGAGAATAACTTCTTATAATTGGAGCACTGAGGAAATTCAACTCCCAGAAAGTCTTATTCTAACGTTGAATCTATGTGAAAAAGCTTAATACAGTGCAAAAAAGTCATCCTCCGCTTGTCGGACTCTCTGCTTTCGGGCGTAGAGGAACTCAGGCGAGTTTATGGCTACAAACAAAGTCTCGTCTCGGGAAAAGTAGACAGCCACCCAATCCCGTGTAATTCGGTGTCTACGGGGAATTTTTGCCCGGGCGTATGCGCTCGGAAAGCCCGATATTAAAAATCGGCCTTGTGCCGCATCCTACCTTGTGGACAACTCGGGTAAATTCCGAGTCTCTCAATAGACGTCCCAAACATTCCACATTTAACGTCAGAAGTGATCATCAGACGAGGCGTGAGTACTTCCTTCGTGCGTTTGATATATAAGTCGCTGGATGGATTAATAAACTTGGAAAGGAATAAATCGATCCATCCCACTTTCGGTTTTAATTTATTTATCAACATGATAAGTTGAGTTTGATATTTATTTATCCTTTTGTTTTATTTATTACTTTTATTTATATATTTATTTTATTTTATATTTACTTCCTTCATAAATTGTATTATTCGAAATAAAGTTGCATGGATTTAGTCTACAGGATTTATTTGGGATTTTGTGTCATAATGTAATAGAGATAGTGGGTATATATTTCGTTCAATGGACAGAGCGAAATCCATATCACGAATGAACTATTATTTTCATAAGTAAAAAGTTATCTCTAATATTTTTCTTTTTCCTTTTTTTATAATTTCTTTTCTTTCTCTCTCCTAACTTCATCCATCATACCCGTAGACCATAAACATATATACCAGGTTCAAATAATATTACTTCACTGTGACGAGCTTATCAGTAGGGATGGCAGAATCCATTATAATTTTAATGTCCCAAAGATCATTAGATCTGTTCTCTAAGTTTGTTATTTTTGAGTATTATTGTCGAGATGAATCCCTTTCGTACTTCAAATCGGGGCTCTTTTCTACCAAATCATATCGATTTTAACATTATTCTGCATGTTGTCCTCTTTCTTTGTAAATATTTTCTCTTTTGTTCAAACTCGATTGACCTTTCAGATTTACCTTGGATATTTTAAAAATTCTTTTTTCTTATTTATTCATTCGGTTTTCTTTTTCTTCATTTATAACTCAGTATTATTTTCATAAATCACACCATTTTGACATAATTTCTATTTTCTCAGTTGTTTCCCATTTCTACTAGTTTACGGCCAATCACGTCTAAACACCCGTTCTCGTACGATCACAGAAAATAAAGAGAGCCTGGCCAGTACCTAGATGGGTACCCACTCAGGAATATCAGGGGCTCGAAGCTTCGATGTACGGGTGTTATAATGAATAACTGCTCGGAATTGGAAGTCGGAGTGTCGAGTTACGGTTCCACTTGGGTTCGTTGTATTCACTTACGCCCAAATACCATTTTACAGGTCTTTCCCTTTTCTTTCTTTCCCTTTTCTTTCTTTCCCTTTTCTTTCTCTCCCTTTTCTTTCTTTCTTTCTTTATTTCTTTCTTTCTTTCTTTCTTTGTTAATATTTTATGTCATACTGACAATATTGACATTTCTTTTACTTTCTTTCAATCATTTCAAATTTTTCCTCATTTAATTTTTCCATACTTCTAAAAATTTAACATCACCTTCTGAAATAGTTTGTCTTAAGACGAATAAAACTGTTATAAAAGTTATGAGAAACTAAAACGAATAACTATTTGATTTATTTTTTCACTTTCTTGGGATATACCGATATGAATATTTCGTCTGGGATATTAAACGGAATTATATCATATTTTTGTTTTTCTTTTGAAGCCATGAAATTTCTTTCTTTTGATGTCATTTGATAAACCATGTTGTGTAGCAATTTTATTTTAATTTATACATTGTGGCATCACGAGTACGTATTCATAAACACAGAAATGTGTGTATTTGTAAATTTCGAAAACTTATTGATTTATCGATTCGTATTCCATCATGATTATGAATGTGACTGTGCCGATTTAGCTGCCATATGTAGAATAAAACGACGATTTCATTCGGGTTAAATGCAAAAGAAAAGTATTATTTTGGTGAGATAAATAGGATATATCCAAGAGACATATATCTGAGAAGGAGAATTGTGGTTGACTTTCAAGTAAGGAAAAGATTTTCACTAATATCTGTCATTAGTAAGATCTTTGCATAAAAAATCATATCTATATTTTTCATGCATATATCTCTATATCCTAATCAACCGTATATATTGTAATCATTTTACTCGGGAGACAACGTCATTTAAACAGAAGGCTTGGACTTACATTATAAGTTCTATGAGGATTATACTGTAAAAAGCAATATATTCAAATGCACAGCTCACCCAATAGTACTTATAGCTAAATGAGTAGCTCTAGCGAAACTGGTTAATTTTGATTGACCAAGATATATAAGAAACAGGCGGATGTGATTTATTTATTTATATAAAGAAATGATTGACTTCTTATTTCAGTTGTAATCAGTCAGAGAGCGTTAAAATGTTGTATACGATCCAAGATTTTAAACTGCTAGTTTAAATAAATCAACCGCAATATGGTTGGATATTTTATATGCGTGTTTAAGTATATAAATATGATTTAGAAAACTGATTTTAAAGGCGAGTAATTCCGCTACGCGTAAATTATCAGCATTAATCAATTTTACCTCCATTCTTCTGGTTTCCGCTTGGGTAAAATTAAGTGACACTTAAAATGTCTCTAAATACATAACTCTTTTAAAAAAAAAAACATATAACAATATTTCTCTCTATGTTTTTGAGGCAGAGTTATCATTATTTACATGAGTGACACTGCGAATATTTATCTCGTTTTGTTATAATGACGTTTCCACGGGACAATAGCCGAGTATATAGAAACGTTGGTTCGTGTATTTGGTGAATTTGTTGTCATAATGATTGTGAGCTAAATCTCTGGAGAGGTTAGTACGGACAGAGACTGGAAATAAATCCATGCATTACTGAGCAGTACTAAACGAGATAACCCTAGACATGGTCGGCCGAACGCAAATCTACCTCTGTAAACGAAATAAAGAGTTCAGTTTGAAATTCTCTGAAGATTACTGGCATCGACATGCACCTGATAAAAAGCGGAAGGCATAGCGGCTAAAACGCTGTGATGATAACAATAAAGATAATGATAATAATATTCATAATATAAACAATGAGAATAATTTACCACATTCTGTTTTAATACATGGGTATGTGCATCTGTTAGTGTAAAAATCGGAAATGTAGACTTAAATTTACAGGAAAACTTTGTGGAAAATATATACATTTTATTATATTTAACACTAAAACACTAAGTAAATATGTGTTCCAATGATTCTATTGCTTTGGTTTTCAGATAAAGTTTCAAAATACTAAATTAATAATTCCGTGAACATTTTTATGGCTGACAGAAGGTTGCAAATATTTTTTTCCTACTTACAAATATTATTCTTTCAAGTTTCAGAGCTGTGATAAGCTGAATTCGCAAAAAAATCCTCGAATAATTTCGCTGTAGGCTACAGTTGTTAGGATAGCAAATAATCGGATTTAATTATCACAGATAACATCGCGGAAATCATAAAAATATTAAACTAATCGTGTCAGATCTTTTCTGTTTACTCTCTTCTTTTCTTTTCTCTATTGACACACAATTTTATGGAGGAGTTCGGCATGAATTTCCATGTGCATGTATATCATAATTATCGATAGCATTTCACAACTACAGAGACATCAATCGAAAACGACGAGCAAACGGCGAGTACGAGTCTGCTTTATTTTACAGCTATATATCTGGCGATTTCTCGTTTAATTTATTGTCAGTCCGTCCTTTGCTTCCTTTTCAGTAGTCGTGTGTTGCCTTGACAACAAGCAAAGCTTTTTTCTATTTTAATTTTGTTTCATAACGTCATGAAATAAATTTAGGCTTTATAACCAATATTTGATAGAGTTGGCCAATATCTAAACTGTCAGCTGCATACATTCGCTTTCTCAGATCAATGGTTTGAAATAGCTTTGATCGAGTGAAACTTGGGTACTGGCGCTACATAATCACAAAGGACTGTATCAGACAAGAGAAACTACATCAATTGAGGACATTCAACAGTGGCAATTACAAATATGGATAGCATATATAAACCGAAAAGAAAATAATGACGCAATTAAGTTATTTGGATTCTATACTCCTTCAAATAAAAGGTTAAGAAGGAAACACACATTAGTACTGGAAAGAGCAATAACAGTTACTGAACATGAGAAACCAATTCTCCTAAAAAAATGATTTGATTGAAATATATTTATAAATGTAGTACTGGTTGTTTGGCCAATAGACGCCAAATATTTCCATATCAGGGAATGACTAATACTACCATTACTCAAGGTGACTTATGAATTGTTCGAAATTATTGATCTAACAGATACATTGGTTGGTCTTGAGGTATAAACAAACTGTGAATCAATGTTATAATCATTAATGGCAATAAACAATTCATTGCTTACATCAGAGAACTAGTAATTTCTTTTTTTGGATATCTACTAAAGTTGGCTGATTATATCACGTCGTTAAATGGTATAGATGGGCAACTTGAGAGGCGTCAATGAAGAGGCTTTCACTGCATGGAAATGTATGATTTTATGTCGCAATTCTGCCAGGTTTTAAGAATATTTCTCTTCATTATACAGGATGTCCCTAAAGTCTGGACACATAGGCAAAAATCCATATTTTCAAGAAATTAAATTTTCAATATTTTATCGAATTTGAATATTAACAAATAACATTTTCAATATGGCTTCCATCATTTGTGATGCAGAGGTTGATGTACTTTGCAAGATTCACATAAACTGGTTGCAATAATCCACATTACCGTCAATTTTAGCACAGTCCCTCTTTTTGCGTTGAATTAAGTGTGTTGCATCTGTGGTTTTCATTGAGTGCACCTTCTCTTTTAGCATACCACAGAAAAAAAAAGTCAAACTCAGTTCTTTCGTCTTTCGACAAAACCATGTTTAATCTGTGCTGGTAAAAAAATAAAGCAAAAGAAACTATAGTTAATGAGATTTCCTAAGTGTCCAGAATTTAGGCGTACCCTTTATATACACGGAGGGTGGGAAAAACACCCTACTGAAAAGTACTTAGAGTTTTGCTAATATCACAACATTAGCGAAATATTCTGTGATCTCTAAATTCGTAATAATCTCATTGCAAATTTTCTTCTTATTTCAGAGTGACAAGTGTAGATAAGAATGGCACAACACCTGACACTGCAATAGCGTGCTCAGCGAGCACCCCGTGAGGTACTCCTTAGTCCAAGTGCGGAGATTATGGCGCAGTGTTTATCGACATCGTGCTCCAATAGATGCCAAAACCACCCGAAATTATCATTCTAAGCTGACCAGTACGGGATATGTAGTAGATGCACGCAGAGGCAGCCGTCCTTCAAAATCTAGAACATGAAAGAACATGTGAAAAATGTAGAATGAAACATGAAGATCAACTAATAATTAATGACATTATTAAAAATTTTAAATAGGAGTTATTTTTTTCTTTAGACGCTAAGTTTAGTCGATACCCTTTTTTAAGTAGATGGTCTTTATTAAACATCTACAGACCGGGATATTTAGGAAATCTGAATTAGAAGCATATACGTTCTCCAGCAGGATTCGAACATGCGTTTCCCATAATATCTGACGTAATTTAAGCACTCGGCTCCAAAGAAATTACAGCCCAAAGGCTGAATAGTGGTTTGAACACAGACCATTCCTGATTCTCTCTGCTTGAGTTTCATAACATAAAGACAATTTTTAGAAAGACAAACAAATTTTAACAAAGACATATTTTTTTATTTTATTGTTTAAATCTAATGACGATTTCCCTAGGGTAGACACGGGTTCGAATTCTGTCGGAGAACTCATATTTTTCTCTAATAAGATGTCTCGAAAATTCAGGTTACCACACAGAAATAAAGAAATATATTGTTTAATACATGAACAGACCATCTACTCAAATAAGGGTATCCACTAAAACTAACGTTTAAACAATAAAATAAAATAATTGTTCTGTAATTGCTTGTCCGTTCTGTACTGCATGGCCTAGGAACTGGAACTTCCTTTATTATATCGCTCAATTTCATTAACCAATGCTCTGAAAAAAAAAGCTAGAACTTGGAATATAACCCCTAATTTTCTTGCCTCCTCTGCTAGAGCCTTGCTTTCAAGCCTGGGCCCAGCGATTCCGTTCTTTTTCTTGTTTATTTCCCACTTTTTCAAATATAGATATTTTCATAAACTCATATAGAGTTGTGCTGATACATTATTACTTTTTAGATTTAATTCTTTTTAAACGACCATATTATGGTAAAAACATCATTTATGGATAGAAGTTATATTATAACTTCTATCCATAAATGATGTTTTTACTTCCACAATGTATTATCTAATTACATTATATAACAAAGTGGTTTATCCTTCTGATTAATAATCACCCGGAAACGTACACATATTTACTTAATCTAAGACAAGTTAGTTTCAGGAGATAATAAACTTATGCAGTGATTAAATATGCCTTGAGTTTAATTACCGTATAACATTTATTATTGGAGATCACTTTACAAGATTCACACCAAGATCTATATGCAATATCGCACACTGTTTATATCCACGCATGCATCTGCAAATATGTATACATAAATATATTGATGTAATTATAGATATAAAAAAACCCAAAGAAAACTGAAGTATCAAAAACTATAGCAAGCCATGCAATAGATGCTTTTTCTCGCTCGTTTTTATAGATATGGACTAAATCTCTATCTATAAAAGGCAGGATGTGTGTGTGTGTGTGTGTGTGTGTGTGTGTGTGTGTGTGTGTGTGTGTGTGTGTGTAACGAATGCACGGACGCAATTTTCGACGGATTTGCACCAAAATTTACATGCGCATGCTCCAAAATAGTGAGAAGGGCAAGACCGACATTGCATTTCACAACTCCCATCGATAGTGGAAATAATCGATTTTTTCATGCTTCTACGACAGTTTCCATGTAGTTTGCGGCCATTTTCTACTGGCCAGAGTGAGAACCACGAATAGGCAGGAAGATTCTATTGGCCAGCGTGAGAGCCAACAGCTGACTGACACGAATGTTAACTAGCATGCTAGCATGCAAAAAATCGACAGCTGCATTCGTCACAAGTGGGAAAATTTAAAACTGCATGGTACTTTACTCCAGTTGGCTCATTCGCTTGCTTAAACTCAACGTTGATTCTGATTCCGCAGAACTGGGTTGGGTGTGAAAAAGTAATTGTTGTTAACATTCTTTTTTATTCGGTTTTTCCAGTTACGAGTCCTTTTTTAAAGCTGATCGTTTGTGTTCATTTTGTTTAGTTCTTTTTTCGTAAGAGATTTAATGTTTAGTATAGAGCTTAGAAAAAATTCGCAGTGTGAGATCTAAGGCATGTAGCAACATCAGCACGGCAAAGAGCACTCCTTTAAAAACAAGGAAATGCAAAAATATTTTAAGTCCAGTGATAGGGATTGCTGTATGAGTCGTACGAATTTTGAATCAAGCACGGGCAACGCCGGGCCATGCTGCTAGTGACATATAAGTGACGTAATATGTTAAACGTATCGTAGTTGTTACAGTGTATCAATGTCAGTTATGGGAAGGGACAGGATATATATAAAAAAAAACATTTGGGAGCAGAATGATAGTTGCAGTTATAAATATGACGATCTTCCTTTTCGAACTGGTGAAGTGTTATGACATTTCATAGGTCTTTGAAATCAACCAAAGATGGTAAAAATATTGATGTTTAGGCATCAGTTGTTGCTCCTACACAGGATAAAAAAAACATTGTTACTGAACTGTTGAAAAATATCGTCGTATTGCCGAATCAGACAAGTCCAATTTTCGGGAAGACAACGTTGAATATAGAAGAGATCCATTGAGAAAATTTATTTTACAGTAAGGTTTACGTTGTATAAGACCGGGGGGGCAGGGTCACTCGAGGTAGAGTGTTACGTTAAGGGGTAGTTTATATGGGTAGGAGGGAAAGATAACAGTTAACTCTAGACAAAACAACTTTAGGTTGTATTGATCGGAGAAAAATCCTCTTGCGAGGCTGTTCCCCCTGAACAGTGGTTCGCGGGAAGAAACTATGTGAGTGGAACTTATTAATGGAATACAGAGGGAATGTGTGTGGTTTGCTACAATGGAAGTGACATGGCGAACCCTGGCCCTGAAGTTAAGATATGGTGAAAACAAGGAATGTAGTTCGTCCGAGCACGAGAAGAAGCAATAGATTATTTAGGGATTCGCCATATCTCCCCACGCCTGTTAGAGAGAGGAGTGTAGAAAATAAATCTTCTCAAACTAAAAACTCTTCTCCAAAATAAATCTTCTCGCATACGATTTTGAACTTTATTAAGACTGAAAGTGAGAACTGGTCAGTCCCCACCATAATATAGCAGCAGTCCTCCATTATCGGCCTGATCTGGCTCGTATTAAGATAGATGATAACATGTGGAGTGATGTACTTACTGGAGCGGTACAGGGAGCCGAACCTGCATCAACCTGCATCTTTAATGATGGATTGTATATAAGACTTCCTCTTGAGGTCCGGTGTGAGTTTGAGGCCCAATATTCTCACAAGGCACCGTACTTTGAAAGAATATAGATACATACTCTATTCAGATGCCTATGGGCAGTAGTTTTGGCATTCTGATGGGTGTGTCCATTTGGAAGTCAATGTTACTACTATTTAATATATATATATATATTGATAACAATATGAAGGTCTTGTTGAAGACAATGCCCACCCTTTTATGTGTGGTATGTTTTTCGATGTTTATAGTTTGATAACACAAACCCTCACTGTACACAGATTTCGAAAGACTAGTTCCAGAATTCCACTGTATCACGCTCTTGGTAGATTTAAGCCCCATTAATCATTTATGGGGCATATTGTAGAACTCAGGAAATTTCCTAAAGGCAAAGAATGAATACAGATGCCATGGAGCGTGAATGGATAGGTATTCACGCAACGACTCCAGTACATCGTCGACTTCATATCACGTCGGGTCACCGCCGTTATTCCGCAAGAAGCTACAGGGTATTAGATAGCTGTCTCAAAATGATCGGCTATACAGCTAAGGTAAGTATTGATTGTCGGACATAAATAGATAAAGCGTTTGAAAAACTATATGATATGTATTGATACTGATATATATTGACAGAGACGAGTGGACGTTCAAAAGACCGAGAAAGAAAAAAAAGAGCTATGATGAATCGAGAGATATGTTGACAGTGAAAATTCGATATACAGGTAACTGAGAAAGACACAATGGTGGGTACAGCCTTACAACCCCTCCCATATATATATAAATATATGTGTTTGTGTGTGTGTATATATGTGTGCACAAATTTGAAATTTATATCAATATATATATATATATATATATATATATATATATATATATATATATTGATCAAATTTATCAACAGAGCTTATTTTAACTCAATTTAATTTAAATAATTTAAATAATTATATTGAAGTTTTCGGCTCTTGTTTTTTGAAACATGGGACTTCTTATGTCGCGATTTGGAATCATATTTTTAAATAAATAATTATATTTATGCTCTACTTTTGTATCGAGCACTATTTTTTAAAAATAATATCTAAAATACTAAGGGACTTTGGATTATTTACCTACCCAGATCCTTCCTATTTTCTATATATTTTCACATATATATATATATATATATATATATATATATATATATATATATGAGTGTGTGTGTGTGTATGTATGTGTTTGTGCGTGTGTGTGCGCGCACAATTAAATTTGATCAATATATATAAATATATGTGTGTGTGTGTGTGCGTGTGTGTGCGCCCACAAATAAATTTGATCAATATGTGTGTGTGTGTGAGTGTGTGCGCGCACGTCTATTTATTTGTTTTTAGGGCTTATCAACTGTTTGCAGGCTATTTAAAGCCAGAAAAAAGACTGTAAGAACTTGGGTGATATAATAATGATTTGCTGATACAAGTTCTGCTAATTAATCCACAGGTGGAGGAGAAGAGGTGGCTTTTTTTATACCATTCTCAGAACTCTACTCTCCGATTTCCAATTCCGTGCCGTTATCTGCCGTTATCTGTTACACCGTTCGCAACTGCAAGCTTAGAGAAACGTGTATACCCGAACGGTTACTCATTAAGGTAGTGACCGGGGTCGACGTTGTTTAACGTTGGTGATATTTTGAGAAACTATGTTTCAACGCGATATGGCTGTGACACATTGCGTCGTGGAAGAATTCCCGAAAAATATCTTCTTAGGAGAGGTTAGAACATTAAACTTGGCTGGCAATAAAGCCATAAGGAAAAGAAGCTTTCCAATATGCTGAAAACATAAACTATATAATGAATGTATAACGCCAGACATGTGTATGCATGTGAGATATGGAAATAAGGAAAAAAGGCTTGAAACTAGACTAACAAATCTACAGAGATCAATAGAAAGAACAATGCTACTGTAACTACAGGATAGAGAAAGATGTCGTCACGGTTCTTTGAACAGTGCAACATAATAAATATCATAGACATGATTAAACGACAAAAATGACTGAAGGCCGGACATATAGCAAATAGATAAATAACAGATGAGGTAGATGTTTGAGTGATTGGCCCCCAATATATATTATGAACAGAAGAAAAAAAAATAGACAGAAGATGGATAGAGAAAGAGGTTTGTAGCTAGTAGATGGCGGTGAAGAGAACAGTTTCAGTCGTCATATATTTCAAAATATTACCCAGTAATAATGACGATCATGATGTTGATAATGATCATATTGATGATGATGAGACACAGAGGTGGCTGAATTATCTTTTACACCATAAGTAACAACTCTTACTATATTTGAGCTAAGAAGCAGAGAGAAGGGAAAATAGATATTTAAAATACAGAAATATGTTATTTTGCATGAAGAAATATTTATGATTGACTGAAAATGGGTATCTCATACAACACAGAGGAGAGCTTGATATTCTTTTACTGGTGTTATCATTGCATATACAGTGAAATTTTTCACCATGTCTTACTTTTAATCTGTCTGTCTCTATTTATTAAACAGTGCGTATTACGACTTATTTCCCCTAGAAGGAGTTACGTAGGTTTGATCTCTGCCAGAGAACGCATTTTGTTTTACTAATATTCCTCGGATGAGCAGGCCGATAGACGTAATACACACTGTTTAATAAATAAATACAGAGTATCCACTATAATAAGGTTTGAAGTAATATATATATATATATATATATATATATATAATTATTTTTATGAAAAAATTTATAACATAAGTATGTTATAAAATCACTACAAAAATAGCCATTTTGTTTCAACACACTCTGTGTCTTATCAAGTGATGGTGTTGAAAAGAAAATAAATGGTTTTAAAAGTTTCAGATTAATTAACGATCCTACACTAGGGGGAGCATTGTTACAAAAGCTAGAATAACCAATCAAAAACGAAGTACAGAAAGATTCAAAAGCTTGACAACAAAATCCTGCTATTATCGCTATTTAGATCTTTAAATACGTGTAATATTAAAAATAATTTTTACTAACTAATAATTATAAATTTATATGATAAAATTTAATATTAAAATTAAAAACTGGCAAATTTTAAAATCCAAATTTAATCACTATTAAGTTTAAAAACTACAAAATTATTGAGAAAAGAAAAAAAAAAATATGTTTATTCAATTCATTTCTTCATTGAAATTACGTCTGACAAGACAAAAAGCTACAATTCGTCCGGTCATCTGATAATACATGTATATATTTTTTCTTTTTCCGTTTTTATTTTAAAGTTTGTGAATATGGTCTTAAACTCACGCGTGACACAACAAAATCACAATCAGATTATAATACATACGCATCTAGACATAATTAGATACATACACACACACACACATACACACACACACACAAATATACACACACACTAAAAAAAAAAAAAAAAAAAAAAAGGAAGAGGTGGGGAATACATGAACAACTCCACAGCCCTTTACGAAAAAAAGGAGACGTGGAAACTAACACTTATACACACACACAGTTAAATGTGAATACACTCTACATACACATAGACACCGATATATACACAAACATACATCCACAATGGCATAGACATTGAGAAATCACAACCAGTAAATATTTCAGACTTAAATAAATGCTAACTACTTATTGAATTATAACTTAAGGAGCAAATATATAAAGATAAAATGTTTAAAATAATATTATTTAATATATTAAAACGAAAACTCTAAAACAATAAATATCAATAAAAATATATATATATTATTAATCATATAAGTTGATAATAGTTTCATTATATATTTGGCAAAGAAAAACAGGATAAAGAAATCCACAAATATACATATATATATATATATATATATATATACACAGCAAAAAAACAAATTAACACACATAAAAAAAAAAAAAAAAAAATATATATTCATACATACATATACGTACAGAAATACACACAAATAAATATATAAACATAAACATATACGTACATATACATATCTATGATAACAAGTACATATGTACGTACATATACATATAAACCTAAATACACACACATATATACACACATAGACTTTTATGCACACATACTTAGATATATAAAAAACAGTCATGATATACCAAAGTTTCCATACCTACACATACACACAAACTCATACATAATAGGTTCCAACACACACACCTATATATACATAAAAACAAACATACATAAATATATATACACACATACATACATATCTACAAATAAACATATATATATACATAAATATATCTACCTGCAATAACAACCACCCATATATACATGCATACATAAAAATACAACAACTTTCAACCAAATACATATATAAACGAACTAACATATAGATACATAAATATACCTTCAAACACCAACACACAGCAATATACATATAGTCTAACATACAAATATATAAACACATTCATACAAACAGAAACATACCCAAATACAAACACACATACACAATAAAACAGGACACACAGACACATATACACATATATATACACATGCACACACGCACACACATATACACACACACACACACACACACACACACACATATATATATATACACAAACATATCGCGGCACAAAGCCGAAATCAAGGGGCATCCAGTGAGGAACGAACCCACCACTCAGTCGCACCCAATCCAGCGAACCATGCCGGCCAACCACCACACTGCCGTGATTCAATCATATACACACCTGTACACACTCATACACATACACACACACACACATACATACATATACACACATACATATATATATATGCATATACATACATATATATATATATCCAACCATATACACACACACACACATATATATATATATATACATATATATATACAAACATATATATATATATATATATCTACATACATACATACATACATACATATACACACATACACACACAAATACATACATATATACACACACCCATACACACATACATATATAGGCAAAAAAAAAAAAAAAAAAAAAAAAAAAAAAAGAAGAAGAAGTGGGGGAATACATGAACAACTCCACAGCCCTTTACGAAAAAAAAGGAAACGTGAAACTAACACTTATACACACACACAGTTAAATGTGAATACACTCTACATACACATAGACACCGATATATATACAAACATACATCCACAATGGCATAGACATTGAGAAATCACAACCAGTAAATATTTCAGACTTAAATAAATGCTAACTACTTATTGAATTATAACTTAAGGGAGCAAATATATAAAGATAAAAATGTTGTGTGTATATATATGTATGTGTGTGCATGTGCATGTGCATGAGCACGTACAGGCACGTATATGACTAAATCACGGCAGCACAATGGTTGGCCAGCATGGCCCACTAGATTGGGCGCGACTGAGCAATGAGTTCGTTCCTCACCGGACGCCCCCTGATCTCAGCCCTGTGCCACGACACACCTGTACATATATATATGCATGTGCACGCGTGCACGCATGTGTGCACATACATATGCGTGTGTGCACACACATATATATGTGCATATACATCCGCACGTCCTACTCCACCGCGCATGTGCACCTATATTTAAGTATACTTCTGTTTGTATGAATGTGTTTATATTATAGATATACATACACATACACACATACATATATAGGCACACACATACATATATAGGCACACACATACACATATACAGTAATAATTATTAACCTTTTCTCTCATAATCTACCTTACCTTCCCACATAATATATATATACATATATACACACACACTCAAATATATATACATACATACATACCCCCACACATACACCTCACATGTAAAAAAAAAAAAAAAACCCCATAAATACATTTATACACCAACCTACACATTCCTCAGTGCAAATACTCTAACCAACACATAAATAAATATATATATATTTACACCAACACTGATAACACTATGCAGGTAAACAATACACACTTATATCGTAAGTATGACCATTATGCTATAAAAATACTAATCTATTAAAAATACAGCGACATATCATTATCATTTAAAGTATACGACCCCTACACTAAGTTAAATTTATAACGGTGTTTACAATTTACTGTCAGTTCATATCTTTGATTTAAGAGATCAGCCTTGTTTTTAAATCTAATAATTTCAAATTTTTTCATTAAGGCATAGGTAACATGGGGTATATAGGGAGTTACATGTACGAGCTTTCGTAACCAAACTCCATTTAATCGTAGGTGTTTTGTTCTTATCTTTTAGATTCCAAAAATACTTGGATAATGAAGTCATGTACCTATATTCACTGTGATTAAAGGATTGCATATGCCCCGCCAGCGTTCCTTGAATGTTTTCATAGTAGAACCAATGTAAAACTTCTTAATATTTGGATTTTCAATTGTTGAAATAGTACCAAGATAGACTACAGAAGTAATCCCACAGTTATTTTGTAGTGGACAATTATTCGGATTCCTACAATTACATAAGTTGTTATTTGTATTCTTATAATTAGTATTGCAGTTAGTAACCTGTTGATTAGTCAAACCTTTTGAATTCCTATACTTGTTAAAGACTATGTTGTTATGTTTTTTAATTATCTGCTCTAGGTTATCAGCACAACTATAGCTTAATTTAAGGGTATTAGGATTAAATATTTTACTAAGTGGGTTAGTTTCAGGGTTGGGGAAATGTTTTTTGATTAGGTTAATAAATATACGCCCTAACTTAGTTTTGACCATAACATTGAAAGGGGAGTGAACCAAATAACCTTTCTAGATCTTCTTTTCTTATTATGGTTGCAATTAACAGGGTTTTTTATATTGAATAGTGGTATTTTTGTATCCACTATTTTTTAGTGCAGAATTATAAAATCACTATGTTTATTGAAAACCTCCTTATTATAAGAGTTAGCGCTAATTCTAAATTCAATGGAAGTGGGTATATGTTTGATAACCGAAGGGGGATGGTTGGAATTAGGATGCACGTATAATGGGTTGGAATTAACTTTCACATATGGTTGGAAATATATATATATGTAAAGTGATAGAACTTAAATGCGAACTGAAACAGTACGAATGCGATGTGATAGGATGAGAAGAAATGTGATCGACTGGCTTCATGGAAACAGTCACTGAGAATGGACGCAAGATATGGTACAGGGGACATGAGCCGCGGCTTGAACATGGATTACCCTTCATTGTACGCAAGGAAGTCATTGGCTACATCCTTATCTGCACATCAGCATTCAGCCGAATCGTTACCATCTGCATTGTAGGCAAACCCATGAGCATCAGCATCGTTCAGTTGTATGAACCAAGCACCGACGACAAAGACCAACAAGTGGAAGAGTTTTATGAAAAGATGTATGAACTAGAAAATAACATCAGGAAGGTTCCGAATAAAAAAAATCCTCATCGTTCAAGGATACTGATGCCTATGAGAACTCGGCTAAAGCAATTGGCCAGTATGGCATTGGAATCACCAATGATATGGGATTTCATGTTTTCGAGTTTGCAAGCAACAAGATGCTCACCATCACTAAATCAATTTAGCCTCAAAAACAGTCGAGAAGAACAACATGGTATGGATCGAATAGGATAACACACAACCACATTGATTTCATTTTGACCACAAGGCGTATTAAGTCACGTATCAATAAAGCGAAGACAATGACCCATCCTGGAGCGGATATAAGCAGGGGGCGGATTTGTGGTACTTAGCCTCCTGGACAGGGACATAAACGACCTCATCAACAGTTTCAATGAGGCAGTCGGCGAAACCACAGAGAAGTTACTTGGTCGTCATAGAAAGCAACATCAGTCATGGATTTCTAATGATATCTTTGATCTCTGCCACAAGAGAAGAACCTTGAAGAAGACTTAAAACTACAGCTCAGAAAATACAACCAAGTAGTATGAAACCAAGAAGCAAGGACGCAAGCAGATGAGAGGAGACAAGGAATGTTGGCTCAACCAGCAGTGTGAAAACATGTGTGAAAGAAAGACAAGTATGTGATACATTGAAAAAGCTTACAAAATCACGGTGGAGCAGATCCACAGTCATCGAGGATAGCTGGTTGAAATAACGGGAAACACCGCCTTTCTGAACGGTTGGACAAAATATTGAAGTCACCTATACAACCATCCCATACAGCCAGACAAATATTTGGATGATAGGGACTGAACATCGCCGAGGACAACTTCACCATTTCCATTGTTGAGGGAATAGGTGGAAGGAGCCATATGCAGCTTAACAACAGGGAAGTTGCCGGGAGTAGACAATATTCCAGTGGAACTGCCTAAGCATGGGGGGATGAATTGGTCACAGTAATAACATCGATGTGCCAGAAAATCTTGGAAAGAAAATAATGGCCCATAGAATGGACTATATTTAGTCGACCCCCACGAGGGCGTCATGTGGCACAAGGCCTTTTTAAAGTGGGCATTTCCGAGCCATTAGGCTCGGCCAAAAAATAGCCCATTTGAACCCGTATAAACGGGTTCAGGGCCGGTTTTACTTCCCCGAAGGAGACTCCGCCCTTCGGCGTAGCCTCCTTTGGGTTCCTCTCCGTCTGTAGACAGAGAGTTGAACCGAACCGTCGCTCAGAAAGAATGGTCTCAATCACTCATCATCCCCATGCACAAAAAGAAAACTTCAGCCAATTCCAAAGCTACAGGACCACCAGACCCATTAGCCACACCAGTAAAATCATACTATGAGCCATTTTAAACAGACTCAAGAATGAGGCTGAAGAACTTGTAGCAGAAGAACAAGCTGGTTTTAGGCCACTCAGAACCACAGTTGGCGACCGTCATGGCTGTTTGCTTTGTCCAACATCTCTTTCTTGACAACATCATGTGAGAAAACATCCAAGGTTTTCAGTTCTCTATATTCATAAGAGGGTGAAACATTAACAACTTACTGATGACAATTACTGATAACAACTTGACTGATGACATTGTCTTGTTAGGTGGCAGCAACTCTGAAATGCAGAATCACATAAACAGATTGACAGACAGGACAGGAGCATATGGGATGGAAGTAAGCAATGAGAAAAGTTAAATCCTGGTCAACAGCAAAATCAACATAAGGTCCCAGATCATCATGAACGGAGAAAGCTGGAAGAAATCGATGCCTTTAAATTACTTGGGCTTACCGTCACCAACGATGGACGCTCTACAACAGAAACCAAGACAAGTCTGGCGATTGAAAATCGACAATGGCAAACTCAGTAAGATTTGGGGAAGCAAAAACATCAGCTTTCCAACCAAGATGAAAGACAACAATTCCCTGGTGCAGTCCATACTGCTCTGGGCTCTGTTAGCAGAAAGTCCATACGTTTGAAACAGGGCCAAGTAACACAACTGGCAGACCCCCAATAAAGACGAGAAAGCTGTGGTAGCTTGGAAATGTCATACGCCGCAACAATCTACTGAAAACGGTCCTACAAGGTACTTTGGAAGGGGTGGACGTAGAGGGAGACAGTCCAAATGCTGGATGGACAACATTAAAGATGGATGGACACTCCGATGTTGTTTCATGAGGGAGAAAACAGAACTGGCTGGCGGTGTCTGACTGTATCCTTGTCGCTCATGTCTCCTCTACAATCGGCTCAGTCATGAGATAAGAATATATATATATATATATATATATATATATATATATATATATATATATATATATATATATATTCGGAATTCACTAATCTCTCTGTATAAATCTATCAAGCTAAGACTGTTTATTATCTATGTATCTAATATTTAAACTTGATTATTCTTCTATTTAGTCAAAAGGCCTAATCATAAAAATACATATTACAATTATTATTGTTATCATCCTTATCATTATTGTTGTTTCTTGACACTCGAATTTCTTTCCCGGCTTTATTGTAACTACATATTAAAACATTCATACACGCATACACATTCTTTACTCTACCGTGTGTAACAACAAAATTGTTCAAAACATGCAACACCACAATTGTTTATCCCACAAAATGTTTAATATTTAAAAAAGAAACACTCAACTGTTCTTTTTTCCAGATTTTCAGATAAGACATTTAGCCAACTTGACAACATTTGTTGTAAGAATTACTGAATAACCCCTGAGTTATTCAACTAGAAACAGAACAGATTTAAATCGTTTTGCATCAGACCCACTCTACCTTCCAAACTGAACAATGGTGAGATAAAAAATATAATTCAGGCCTTTGGTAATGATACCAACATTCATACTCTGGGTTCCATCTTTAAATTTCATTAAAAAAACCATCAAGGAAACGGTGAATAAGTTTAAGTTTCTACTCCATCATTTCTCGAACCAATCTTAATTGTTTTAAAAACCTTCACGCAGAAATTTTCATTGCCCGTTCACTAACACAAAAAAACAGAATGCCTCAAAACGAGAATATTTAACATCGAAAAACATAATGAAAAATAATAAATTATTTTGAATAATATGTGGAAATCTCCACCCTTTGTGTGATGACGTTTGCGACACTGGAAACACGTGCAGCAAAATTATGGAAAATACAGCATAATATATTTTTTTAAAATCCACATTACAACCAAAAACGTGTGCGGTTTTTCTCTTCTTTTTAATATACACACTTTAATTTAATTTAAGATTTTTTTAAACTACCAAATCTGTATAAACTGTATATATTTTTCAAGCATGTTCATAATACAAACACATATATACATTTGTCTATTTGTATCTTTCTTTGTGAGTCTATGCATGCGAGTCTTTTGTGTGTGTTTCCATAGATTGAAGTTTGTATAATGGATGTATTGCATCAAAATTCAGTTAATAACAAACTCTCTGACTTCCAAACATTTTAAAAGATTCCGGATAATACATATTTTTATGGACTTTGTCCGATTTGTGAGAGCATCTCAAACATGAACCATAGTTTGGAATCTCACCATGTTGTATTTGGCAAGATGACTTCTTGACAATATCGGATTTGGAAGATGACCCCAGTGTTCGGCACAGTTGGAAAGTGGCTGGAGACAAGTTGACTCCGTTTTTGCCAGAGAAAGTGGATCGAAGAAAATGTTTGAACGTCGTCAATGATTTTAATAGCGCGAAGACGCAAGTCATATTGACAAAGATTTTGAGTGCATTCTTCTTCTACTACACACGGCGGATTATGGTCTGCTGTTCAGAGACTTTAACTGTAAACTCAGTTGGAGTGTAAATCACAAGTTAGATTTGTGGGTATTGAAGAAACACAAATGCGTCTAAACTGGTGTCTGCAACAGAATTCCTAATTTCTATGCTAAGTATTTCTTTTCTTACAAATGCTTGGGGAACTCTCTTCGGCTCCAGGCCTACCAGCCAAACTTTGCTCTTCAAAAATTCAAATGCATTGTCAGTCGTTATCTATGCCATCATGGTTGTTCTTCTATTGTTATCGCGTTCTTTAATATGTTTATCTTTTTCTTATTCCTTCATACTCAGTAACCGTTTGTGTCTTTGTGGATTTACTGCTTGGGGTAAAATGATTAAAAAACGAAGCTACTATAACAGACGAGATTCAAACGAATCGTACAGCCTACTTTTATGAATATATAAACGAGGTTGTAAGGAAAATGTATTGGTTCGGCCCACATCTAATCACCACTATGATGGGAAATCAAAATATGTAAAATAAAAAATAGAACAAAATTTAGACTTGATTGATAAAATAAGTCGAAATTAATACAGTGAAATTTTCTACAAAAATACAATTAGTAACTACGTGATATTTTATGGTTTTATTGATACTATATCTTATATAGATCTGCGTTGTTTTGTAAATCTTGAATATTTAGAAAAATATTTAGATAGATTCTGATATATATATATATATATATATATATATATATATATATAAGTAATGAGAAACTTGGTAATCCATATGGGTAGTCCCAAGGAGGATGAAAACCTGAGAGCTCAATGTAAATTCGTAGCTAATTATTTAAAGAAATGCAGACCACTTTAAGGCTGCATTGTAATAGTTTATTTCACCAGAGACCTTTTAAGGTAATCCGGATCTTCAGACATGACTTTCAAAAGGTGAAACGAAAAAATGAGAATATATATATATATATATATATATATATATATATATATATATATATATATATATATATATATATAATGTTGATTAACAGAAGGTGGGAGAAAACGATATATACCTAGCGTAACAGAAAAAAAAAATTAGATTAAGCTTTGAACTGTTGCATCATACAAATTATTAAAATAATATATATATATATATATATATATATATATATATATGGAGAAAATTATATATATTGATAACCTTCAATTAATATAACCCTGAAAACTACCTTATCTAACTGTGCTGATAATCTAAACAAAACTGAACATGCCACAGAATTATTTTAGGAACCGAAACAAATATCAATTTACACAGTACCGACAATGAGCTAATGTATGTGTCTGTCGCAAATCAATTAATTGAAATATATACATACATATATACATACACACACAGACACAATCATATATATATATATATATATATATATGTACAGACATATACACATATATATATATACCTATATGCATGTATTCATATATACATACATGCATGTATTTATATATACGTATATATATATATACATATATCCATATATTAATATATATATACATACATATATATATATATATATATATATATAATATGTATATACATGCACATTTACACATATCTATATATATATATATATATATATATATATATATATATATATATATATATATATATATATATATATACTTTATGTATTCCATTGCTTTTTTTTTCATTGTAAATTTTCATGCAATCTATAAATATTATGCATATATTATTACGTAATATATTTTTATAGACGCAACCAAAAATAATTTATGTACATGAAAATGTACATATAAATGGCTGTACGTTCTCATATATCTGTCTATTCACAGGGCCTAAGTATGAATCTGGAGCATACAGACATATATACACGTGCCATACAATTCTCTCCATGCTTGCGTGAGTATCAGCGCATGTCTGTAAATCGATCAATCATTCAACCCACTTATCAATGAATGACTGAACGAGAGAGCAGGCAAGCGTGTTTCAGCAGGAGGGGGAGGGAAGTATATAGCGATAGGTGGAGCGAAAAAGAGAGAGTGAGCGAGCTGAAGGGAGAGTGAAAGTCCGCGCATGCGTGCCTTTCAATAGAGACTCGGCTCCAAAGCGACTTCAAAGTTGCCGCCATTTTTGATGTAACCAAATGACGTGCGCACAATCGTTTTCCCTTTGCAATATTTCCCGGTCCTTTTTCACTTATTCCTTTTCCCCCAGACCAACCGACCCTTTCCTGTACACCCCTGCTTCCCTCCCCATGTAATCAACCTTCTCACAGCATTCGACACCAGCAACTCCGCTGCTTTTCGCCATCCATTTAGACTCCCCACTCCACTGTGTCCCAGTGGTTTACACCATCCTAACCTAGACACCACCTTAGCCGACTCGCTCGTTTACTCGTTCTTATTTTACCCACACTCGTTTGCCGACCTTCATGCCTTTATGAAAAGTACTGGGTAATCCTGTTCACTATCGCTACTATTATTGTTTTCTTTGGCATCCACTACCATCAATGTCGTCGTTTTTGCTCTTGATACTATTACTATTTTTATATTAATGTTTTTTTTAGAAAAGAAAGGCCAGATATTATATTTCAATGTTTGTGATGATTAAGATATACTTTCTATTTATTAATATTATTGTTGTGAAGATATGGAGAAAATAAAACTAAGTGGAAATGGTGATGATGATGAGGTGGATGATGTCATTTTTTTGTTGCATTTATTTGTAGCATGCATTTGTATGATCGTCACACATATCTTGCTGTTTTCGTTGGAGTTTGTGTGACAGCGAATTTTCACTTTTCCTTAACCTTTATCGTTATCTTTGACCACCTGATCAACATCGCAATTTTGACAGTTTCGATTCTTTCACAAAAAGTGTAGCCACTTCTTATTTTTAATCTACATGTCGACCTTCAACTCGACGAATTTTCACACATAGTAGGTCAGGTGTTTCAAACCAGGTGAGATAGGAGGAAACACGTTCTTTTAATATACATTCATCGAATACAAGGTCCAAAATCCGTACAAGTTAAATGGTTCCAGAATTAGATTGTATAATGGGGAAGTAAGGATTGCAGCTTACGAAAATGGATAACGATGAGAATTGCAGATTATTTAGCTTAGATATCGGGGTTGACCAGAGATTTGAAGAGGTTACGATTGTATTGATTTATGAAGCATTCTCTTCCACTACATAGTTGTGCTCATGAAGAAGCTGTCTGAGATGAAGTTCCTTCTTACTAACAGAATATTATGGAAATGAGGATGATTTGATTTTGAGTACGTGGTGTGGTGGGTGTTACTTGTAAGGGTTTGAAATGGTGAAACTAAGGAATGGCGCTTGTTCAAAAATTTGCAATTGGAATAGCGTTGGGATGGCATGACATATCTATAATATTCATCACAGTGAGTTCCATCCTAAAGTGCAAGTGTGGAAGCATTACATATTCAGGAAAAAGACAGATTTTCCAGTTCACAGCAATTTTGCAATAGGCAAAAGTAACTAAAAACGCTGTTGGTATTTGGAAGAGTTTCTCTTCCTTGGTACATAACGATAGCCTCTCATTTTTTGATACCTAGCGATAACCGTTATTCTTTGCTAGCTCACGATAGCCGCTCTTACTCGGCACCTTACGATAGCCGCTCTAAGTACCAAGAAAGAGCGGCTTTTCCTATGCCACCAGCGGGAGCAATATGAGGAAAATTTAAATGTTCGAATAAAAGGAATAATTAAATTTATTAGATTTCAAATGTTAACGGAGAATAATAATATGCAATGGTAATGGTCGAATACTTTGAAACATGGAAGTAAATATAGTCCCTAAATTGCGGTTTTATTTCCAAAGCGGCCGATACGTTAAGAATGAAATGTTCAGAGAAACCATACATGTATTGTCATTGCTAAACGCAAAGGTAATTTTTGGTGTCATAGTTGGATGCTAAAGAAACTTGCTGTCACTTTGTCCTTATTGATAGACATGAAAAAAAATAATAATAAAACCTTAATAATGCTCTGATTTTAATCGATTAGGGGTGTCAGCATGTACATATTTGTCTTTGTGAAATAAGATGGGCTACATTAAATATCCCGTTCATATTTACTTTTCAGTTGCCTAATCTAAACCAATTGAACATGTCCCCTACAGGCTGACGCATTGCGTCTCTGTTCATGAACGGTTGGTTGGTTGATTTTGTTTAGCAGCATATAAACCTCTATGGGTTATTTCTAAATATTTTGAAAACAATTTTATGGCTTCAACTAAATATAATTTGAACGAAATTGTGTGCCTTCAACTACAGATAAAACGTATTTTTCGTCATTTTGCTTCAAAATCTATTGTTGGTAATTCTAGTATAAATGTATTGCTGGTCAGATAGCTTTAAAAATGTATTATTGGTAATTTTACTTTAAAAAATGTATTTTTAATCATTTTTAATATAAAAATGTATTGTTTTTTTATACTTTAAAAGTGTTTTTTGTTTGTTTGTTTGGGGGTTCATTATTTGCCCATAAGTGGGACCGTAAAAACTGCTCCGACACCCAGTCAGAATGGAGCTGGGAAGAGCAGCAATTAAAATGTGTTTCCACACTCCTCAAAACCTCTAAACTTCCCGCCAGGGGCCTTGATGTTGCATGGATTCATGAACGGGTGTAAGTGGAATAACATCATATCCGAATGAGGAGAGGCATGTTTTCATTCTAAAGAATGAAGCGGTCAAGGTGATTAGGTAATATATATACGTCTATTTTGCTGTTCCATCAGATCACGTATTAAGATTGAATTGTATCGTTGGACAAATATCTCGACATTTCAAGATATGTGAAAAATGAGTATTGCCAATGGTAAAAAGGAAACCTCCTAAGGAACATATACAAAAGGGTGAATAACTGGAATACACTGGAAAAATAACAGAATAGTAATAAAACATCTGGAATACTAAAGAAGTGATGAGACGTACTGTCGCTCAGTCTGTGAAAATAACAACCATGCAACTGTTGCGCTTAAGAAAATACATGCAAAATAATAGCAAAATAATAATGATAGGACACGCTATCTTGGTACTGTGGAAAATCCAATGTTGTGGGCAAATCAAATTTACATTTTTGAATGAAAATATACTGATCATTATGTTAAGAAGAATGAGTTGGTTGTTATTATGATATTACATTAATAATCAATATTTTAAATGGACTATCAGCAATAAAATATAATGGCATATTATTTTCGACAGGCTATTCGTTTTCTCATATCGAAAATATTACTGTTTTCAAGATCTTATTAGAGGTAAAAAAAAAATAATGAACTCATAATAGGAGGAAGAGTAAACTACAAATGTAGTCGTTTGGCAATAGGAAAAGAAGAAAAATAAACAGATAAAACGAAAAATACTGACTCTTTATTTTTGCTCTTTTTGTATTACCAATTACTGCAGTTATTTTGTCTTGACACTATTTATTACATCTGCTTTGATTGACTACGTTTTCATTATTTATAGTGAAACAGAAAGAAGGTTAAATTATAGACAAGTATTAGAACCTTCACCGAAAGCTTCTAGATGTAAAGTTGATGACACATCCAGCCAAGGAGTTTGGCAGTTTATAAAACTATTTTCAGAGTTAGTTATTCAGAGACGTCATTTGTAATACTAGTGATGCAGGTGATAATAATAAAGTAAATAATGGGAATTTATGAACATTTGTTGAGATAGCGAACAATGAGAATCTTAAACGTTATCATTAATATTAGGATATACACACGGATGGTGTAATACGATATTCTTTTAAGGGCCTAGAACTCTTTAGGAGAGGAACATGAAAGTTTCATGCCATTGTTTCTTGCATAAATAGATATATCAATACTGGATGTTTTATTTCCGACATCATGTTCGTTTTCCTTCATTAAGCATTCTATTATTATTAATCATAATTGTTGCTAACACTAGCAAATATAGAGGAAAAACTTTGGACGCATAACGAAAATGAATATTTGGAGAATTAAATTGACACAGTCTTTTCTGGATTCAAGTAAAGAAATTGGTTCCCTTAGGTTCATTTGCTTTTAATGGAACACGTCTGTATATATAATTAATGTCTATTTAGGTGGGGAATTTTAAAAATCTTTCATTAAATATCGCAGACAAAGAAAATTTAATGATTTTTTTTATTTAGTTTTTCCAGTATCCTTACATGTTTCCGTTTTGTTGGAGTAAGAGAATACAGAATTTTCTCAAAATTTACATTGTCACAAGAGGTTTCGGCCACTCTTTTAGCCATTTTCAACAGGGAGCGTGTTGTTAGTTTTTCCTAATGTTTCGATTGTTTAAGTTATAATTTATGTTCATTTTGTTTTCAATAGGAGCGTTTATTTCGAATCTTCGCGTGTTGAGCGTAGCTGGAATTCGCGTGAGCATCTTTCAATTTTTAAAAATATTTTAAAAGACCATTTGCACTGTTAACGAAGGGGAGGTTGATAATATGAGAGAGATGTTTAATAAAGAGGGTCTCTCTAATAGCAATATATTTCCGTTAATGTGATTTATCCAAAATTTTAGTGCCTTTTCTCTCTCTCTCTCACCCACACATATGTGTGTGTTTGTTGTTAAAAACAACAAACATTTTGTGTCATTTATTTTATAGATCGATTTTCAAAACTGCGAATATATCTTTTCAGATGACGAAGAAATTCCGTCAGAATTTGTCCAAAGATCATTTTGGAAGAACTATGGTCTAAGCTTTCGACATTCTTAAGTCATCATCAGGTTAGGTAGAGACAAATAATGAGGGAGACGTATATATATATATATATATATATATATATATATATATATATATATACATCTGAGTATGCTGGTTTTAAATTATAATTGTTTTTATTCATAAATAAAAAGAAAAACACACATATATGTTAGCGTTGAGAAAGTGACAGAAGTGAAGATTCCACGAAAGGATCGACTACATTACAGACTCTTTTATGAATTTTTATAAAAATCCCGAAATATAAAGACATTGGACCAGGCCAGATACGGCAGAATTATTTAATGAATGGAGGAATGGTCGATGTATAAATCTGCAAGATGGATCCTGGCGA
>CAHIKZ030002002.1:1862500-1890000 GCA_903632075.3 Acanthosepion pharaonis | reverse complement strand
TTGTTGCAGTTTGAGGCCATAAATCTATAAATAATAGGACCTATTTTATTTTATTGTCTTTGTTTTTCCTTGTAATTTAATTAATTTTTAATTAACTTTTTCATGTTCTCCTCTCTCTAGTAGTATATTATACATATATAAATTTTTATTAAAATTATTAACACCTGTTTGGCCGCAACTAACTTCATTGTTACTAAATTATATTGGTGCTTGACGCTTTAGCTAATGAGTCTTCGGCATATCTATGTCGCAATAAGTGTCCTAAAAACTGATATTAGATCATATTGTTTTAGCTCCGAGCCTTGTTTTGCAGTGGTCCCGATGGAAACGCTCGGGTTCCCCACGATAAACTTGACCTTGTGTCGCATATTATCCACAGTGGGGTGACCGGTAAATATCAGTCAGTCGCAATCTATTCCAGGCTCACATGAAGACAAAAGAAGACCTACGCCTTCGGGCAGAGAGTGACACGATATCCACATTCGTGTGGAGGATGACTCGGGTTCTGTCTTCGGATAGAGACTCGGCTAAGAAAAACATACCAGTTTTATACTCGATCCCGCTTTGGCGGGGGCTGGGTAAATTTTCATCACTGGTCCGGGTGGTAATGCTTGGGTTCCCCACGGTAAACTTGATCTTGTGTCGTATATAGTCCATAGTGGTGTGACCGGTAAATACCAGTCAGTCGAATTCATGCAGTTCGCTGCCAGGATCGCGACTGACTTGTCAAAATCTCTGCTTGCAAAGAGGGATCAAAACAAGGCTATGCCTACGGTCAGATTCTCGTTTGATGATGTGGACAAACCACACTCTGTGTATGCGGGGTTTACGGGGAATTTTTGCCTGAGCCTACTGACTCAGAAATGATCGACATAAAAGTCAGCCTTGTCCAACATCCGGCCTTGTGGTGAGGTTAGTAAATACCAGTCCGTCGCAATCTGTCTTCGGCTCGGGACAAAACAAAACAAAACAAAATATCTGTCTTCGGGCAGAGTGTGTTAAGACCTTCATCTTCGGACACAGGGTAACACAGACGGAGTTTTGTCTTCGGATAGAGACTCAGCTGAAAAAAAAAAGTAAAAGTTTGAGTCAGGCAGATCGCAGTCTGGTCTGCTACTGACAAAACAACTCCCTCAAAGCTCTATCATCAAATAGAGACTCGGCTGAAAAGAAAAAAAAAAAACAGACCAGCACTGTACCCGAGACCACTTTGGTTGGGGCAGGGTAAATTTTGACCAGTGTCCCGGGTGTAAACGCTCGAGTTACCCACAGTTAACTTGACCTCGTGTCGCTTCTAGTCCGCAGTAGGGCGACCGGTAAATATCAGTCCATTGATTTGAGGCAGTTCGCTGCCAGGCTCGTTACTGACATTTCGGACTCTTTGCCTGCATAGAGGAACTCAGACGGGGCTATGACTACGGACAGAGTCTCGTCTAGGGAGGCAGACAAAACTGACCCCGTGTATACGGGGGTCTACGGGGAATTTTTGCTCGAGTCTATGGGCTCGGATTCGCCGCACATAGAAGTCAACTGGGTGGCAACCAGTCTAGGAGAATGAAAAACTCTGAATTCACTACCAGTTTGGATAAAATTGAGAACCATCAGGCTATTTTACACAGGAAACTCTACTGCATCCGCATTAGATGCTGCCCCACCCACGAAGACCCTAATCGATCACGGGTCTCGTGATTGAAAACATTATTCGTTCAAATATATCTTAGAGGGAAAACAAATATTAAACGCAACGTGCATAAGAACTGAATTATATTTAATAGCATATTGTTTATAATAATATTTTAATAATATAATTACACAGGTGCTTTTCCTGAAGTGATACAATTTTTTCAAAATAATATCCCGAAGTTATAATATTCTGATCATCTTCAATCCTAAAATATCCCGAAGTTCTCAATGATTAATAATAAAAATGAAATCTAAATTATTTTGTTGGATTAATTTGAATTTGAAACAGATCAAACTATACGTTATCAGCTGATAATTTCTCTTTCCTATTCATCTATCTATGTATCTACCTATAATATTCTGTTCATATATATCTATATATCTATCTTATTCCCATTCTTTCTACCTCATGGTAAATTTAGCAAATATTCCTCAGTGCATGCGTATATATATATATATATATATATATATATATATATATATATATATATATATATATATATATGTGTGTGTGTGTGTGTGTGTGTGTGTGTGTGTGTGTGTGTGTGTGCATATGTATAATGGTGAAATTATAGTTGTCCTAACGAGAGAAAAGTGTATAATTTAAAAGAGTAAAGAGAAGCCACAAACGTATTTTGGAGGTTATAGTGCTGATTTTTTTAATATATTATACTTGCTAAATAATAATATGTTAAAAATTTCACATTAAAACCAAAATCGTTTGCGACTTCTCTTTCCTTTTTATATATATCAATGTATATACATATCCTAAACCACCGATAGCATGAAACTCCGAGTAGTGCTTACGTTGTAGGAAATGGATATTCATTTATATATCTCTATCTCATTCCCCCTCTCTCTCTCTCTCTCTCTCTCTCTCTCTATATATATATATATATATATATATATATATATATATATATTTTCGTTTCACACTTCACTGAAATGTATCATAACGCCTTCTATAATATCTGCATCCGTTGATTATGACCAAATAGAAAAACTGCTTAAAAATATTCTAGGTTTCACGACATTGGACATCATAGAGATGCTCCATATATTATAACTTACAAGTATTGTAAGGCATTTGAACATACTTGAATCCTTGAAACGCTAAGCTGTTTGGTGATTTAAAATTTAAAAAATATATAATGAACCGTGTTTACATTTGCCATTCTCTGTTAAAATGCAACAAATCGAGCCATTTTTGAAAAGAACAATCATATTCGATGAAGAATAGATTGTTTACAAACTTGAGGCGCCAAAAGTCATTGGTATAAAAACATGAGGCATACTGAAACAACCCACAACTACGGTCTATATCGGAAGAATGTGTTGTTGTGCATCGGTTGAAATGGCATTACGAATAACGAACGCCTTCGGCAAATTCAGGCATGGAATTTTGGCAAGCTCTACTACCAATTGAAACAAAGAGATTAATAGATGAAAATCATTATAACTGATCAGTTGAAAGATTATTGCCTTCCATCTGTACAACGCCAGATGTCACATCTTTTTGAACACAGTGGAACTTCTTACATATTGGCTGATGCGTCATCCTACACATGTTGTACTTATCTGTCTCTGCTCATTCTGATGATCACGTATATTGATCCATAGAATATCTTCTCAAGAAGAAGAACTTCAACTTTTTGTAAAACACAGAGTCGTTCATCATCCAGAAATGTGGCATGTTCAGGGAGGATAGAATCATGAATTTGCTTTAAAGATGACGAACTATAAGTGAGCAAAATGGCACATATCTACAAATATTTATTTATTTTCTTTAAAATTCACTTTCAAATGATACAGTTTTGTTAATTCCCATTATCTTGATTTAAAAAATTACGTATACAATGCACATTTGTCACCGTAGGTAGAGGTATACGGAATGATGTCTGTTACATTAATTTAAGAGTAGTTAGTAGGAAGTGAAGATTATGTGGATAACGAAGATACGATCTTTTTTGAAAGAAAACACTTAAGAAACGCGTTTCGTAACGAGAAAGTAACTGTTCAGACAGGAAGTCTATCCTTTTTTATGATAGAGTAGGAAAAAATATAGCAAACTCTGGTTAGACTTTTTATATCGAAAGCTTTTAAGTTTCAGAGATGTTTAACTTTAAATTTAAATTTGTGACTTCTAATTGTATAACTTTCACTCAGCTTTGTATTGATTTTCTTTGTAATTTTATCGTATAGTGAATCTATTTAAGAAATATCATCCTCGTTTTTGAGTTGATTTCTGCATGTCGACATCATAAACTCAGACAATCTATAATATATTCAAAAACTGAACTTAAAAAAAAAGCGTCTACAATTAAATTATTAGCCAACGGGTTTCATCCTGTGATGCACTTTATCAAAGCAAATATATGGATTTTATTTTGCAAAATGTTTTCATAAGTACATCTCCTTGTATAACGTCCCTGCTAGTATAACGTATATTATACTTATGATCTATTTATTATTATTAATTTTATTATTCAGAAATTAACTCCATTCTTACTGAATTATATTGACGCTGGACGCTTTACCTAATGAATCTTCTACATATCTATATCGTAATAAATGTCCTAAAACCTGATGTTAGAAGAGTAAATTAACACTTTCCGCACGACATTTCATTTGAGTGGAGGCAACAGAACTTATATTAAGTTAAAACTTAATATGATCCAATATTTTCTTAGTTCATATATATATATATATATATATATATATATATATATATATATATATATATATATATATATATTATATTTATAATTTTATAATTACATACATTTACTTAGGAAAAGTATGAATTTATACACTTTCTCCAGCTTTAGGTTATGTCCTTGGTCTTGATCATTGTAATTCTCAAGAAATTGTTAATGCCGTATTCACTTTAACAATCAAAATAAATAAATAACTATTCTTTCTCTTGAACATACATTTCTGATTGTAATAACAGACAAAGGCCGATAAGAAAAAACAAACAAACAAATTAATCAAATCAATCAATTAATCAATCAGTTTTAGCCCGCAACTATTAAGCATTCAAATCGAAAATGTTCATTTTAATCTTCCAATCATCTGTAAGCATACAGACAAGTTTTAATAAAAATTGGCAACAACATTCCTAAAATATTATTACCTAATAAAGGATATGTATGCCAACGAAACTTTTCAGAAGCCGTTACATGATATAACGAGTCATCGTGACTGAGTGTTTAAGCGTATTTTTCTTGTTGAGCGCAGATACTTTGCTGACCCCTCTCTCTCTCATGTAACTTTCAGCGTAGATGTAGTATAGACTTTAGTTTGAAGAAACACAGAAATACTTGAGCGTGCGCCTGCGACAGGAAAAACGGATAACCATGCATGTACAACATCGACAGATTTTCATTGAGTCAACCGTAAGAAAAATGTAGATCAATAGAACCTGAAATATTGATTCCTCTAAAAAAAATTAAAATAAATAAAATGTCATGAGAAGGAAATAATGTGTGCCAGGGAGGAGAACGAGAGTAAATAGACAGAAACGAAAGTAAAGAGAAATAAATAAGCACAAAGTAAAACTGGTCAGATATAAAACTAAGCAACAAAACAATATAAAGGCTAAGATTTAGAGAGAACCATAAAGAAATGGATCAGGATATCGCCTTGAAGTAGGAAATATATAAAATTATTTTGGAATAAGGTGATTAGATCTTTGCCCAACAGGACGTCTTAAAATTGACAGCTGAGATTGACGCCAATTTAAGAAGTGGAAAATCCGAAATGAAATAAGATAGGCTATCGGGTAAAAGTAAAAGAAATAGAATTAAGAAATTAAATAGAAAAAAAAAACAATTAAAACATGAAACAAAAATAAATAAAACGAAACCATAGAGAAATATTTAATGAAAAAGTAGCTAAAAACTTCGTGAAGGAAATAAAATTAGAAAGAAAATGTAATTAGGATAGTGAGAAAGAAAATTCTTATTCTGGAATAACTAAATAGAAAAATAAGAAAAAAAATGTAAAATCTGAACAAACGGAAGCGGGAACTTTGACTACATATTATCTTTCGTATAAAGCACTAGAGAATATAGTGAATATCTTTATAATTTATCTTCTTAAAAAAATTGCCAATTTCTGTTGATATTAACATTTAATAGTATTATATAATGCTTCTAGCAAAAGGTGAACCTTCTATCATATAGGAATCTATTGTTTCGCAAAGTTAATTACATTTTGCACGTCCATATTTCAAAGGTTTACGCTTTGAAGGCATTGCATTATTACAAGACGTCATTTACATCATTTAAATTCACCTACTTGAGTTACGAGATTTTTTATTCTGCTACTTCCAAAATGATAAATTATTTCTTTTTCTGTTGAAGAACTCTGAACTTATGTAATTTCCTCTATATACAGGATCCCAAAAATTGGCAGAAAATACCGGTGCGGAATAATGGAATCCCTAATATAAAGACACTCTGTATAGGAAATTTTAGCAGATTTTATTATGTAAGTAAATGTTACACAATAATATTCGTATTGACCAATAAATTTTGGTAAAAATTTCAAGACGTACATTTTTATGAACAAGTTTTCTCTATATTTTTGAGATGAGGCATTGTAAATATTGATATATTTTGGATACATGGCCCACTGGATAAAAACGTTGGCTGTAGTTATCCAGTGACTTGACTCAAAGAGTTGTGGGTTCAATTCTTGACCACAGCACACGTGAGCTTTGATTGTTGAACTACTAAATGGAAATAACTGACACTGCGATATCCAGAAAAGGTACAATACTTGAAACAGGAATAGCATAACCTAGAGGATAAAATAAAGGGGGGGATGTTTGAAATTACAACAGATATCACCTGAAGAAGACCCATACAATTTATTGTCGTAGTCTGAACAATGTAAAGAGTGTTCTGTGAGATTATTTTTCCTTATTAAAAATATTGATAAAAACTTGTTTGGCGTAGTATCCAAATTATAAACTATACGTAAAATATATATGTTTATATGTATAGATAAATACAACAGGCTACATAAACTTATATTTGTCGAACAGAATATCTTATATATATATATATATATATATATATATATATATATATATATATAAATATTACTTATTATTTTATCATATTAATATGAGATTTTTGACATTATAAAATCTTCATCCGCTTTCTCCCACTGACTCTGATAACATATTTCATTTATCTGATTTTAACACTTAGCCGTTTTTCTAATTTCTCAAATATGTTATTTGTTTGAATATTGTTTCCTAAGTTTCATATGAATTTTTTTTTATTGATTGGCCACAAGGTTACAATTTCTTTAATACTGGGTGTAACTCACAGATATTTCATTAATTTAGTATGACTGAAAGCAGTTTTGGGCTATGGTAAATACTGAAAATGTTTTACGCAGTATTATCATCAGTTTGTATACTCATTTGCATAATGTTTTCCTTTGCGATCAAATATCCCTGCAATAATTTGATATCAGCAAAATTTCAGGAACTTATAATTTTACTTCCTACAATACAATTCTCTAAAATTAAACCTGTCATCCATATTTTGTCATCTAAAAGTTGTTGCTTGACTATTCCCAGGAATGTTCCAACGTTTACTTCTGCCAGCAGTTTCACCCAATATAGGGCTATATTAATTAAGAAAAATTATTTGAGAAATCAATTTTCGTGTACTTCTTCATCCAACGTAAACATTCTGTTTCTGATATTTATTTAACCTGGTAGTTTTGTGGGTGGCTTTCTCTTAAGCGATGCATCCGCAGCCCTGAAAACTTCAACCCGTAGCAGTATCAACTTCTTTCTTTCTTTCTATGTACCGTGTCCTTTCAAGACGTAGGCGATCAGGGCTCTCCACCTCCCTCTATCCCTTTCAGTTCTCAACAGGTTCCTTCCCTCTGTCACCTCCCACAGACCACGTTCTGTCATCCACTTGCTTAAAGCCACTAGGTATGTCATGCGTTGTTTTTCCTTGTCTCTATTCGACCCGTGAGTATTAGATTCTCCAGACACTCCTTCCTCATTATGTGTCTCAGGAACTTCAGCTATTTCTTCCTTATATTAAGTATAAGCTTCTTCGTTGTTTGCATCCTCATGGTGGCTCACAAACTCGGTTCATGATATCCTTAGCATCCTTCTGTAGAACCATTTCTCCGTCGCCTTAAGTCTCTTCTTCATTGAGGAAATCGTCCAGCATTTGCTGCTGACAAGAAGGACTGATGTCACGTAACAGCTCAGTATTCTTTTCTTCGCTACCAAAGAAATCTTCCTGTCTTGCAATACTCTGCCCAAATTTTGGCTATCCCGATACGTCTACGGATCTCAGTGTCGCATTTACCGTCCTATGTCAGAACGAATGAAGAAGTGCAATTAAAGATCCACTAGTCTTAAAAAAGTTTCAACCGCAAATGCACGGTCTTCAGCGGTTCAAGCCATGAGAAATAACAGATGATATCTGAAAATAAAAATGGTAGATGAAGACATCATTGCTATTTCAGTAGCACCACACAGGTGATAGATGAAAATGTGGGATCTGTCAGATCATCCCATAAGTTCTGTCCGCATTTTGAATAAAGAAAACAAGTGACCAAATGTTACATTTAATTTCAGATTCAATCAACAATGTATTTTCCCTGATTATCTATGACTTTACTAATTCCATTACTGTAAAATTCTTTTGGCTTTGATTCGAAGAATTCACAAATGTCAGTTTTAACGTCTTCTTGCGTTACAAAAGCTGTTTCTTCCAAATGATTCTGTAAGCTATGAAACAAATAGTAGTCTAAAGGAGCAAGATCGGGAGAATAAGGTGGACGAGGAATTTTCTCCCAACCAATTCTTGCTGTGGTGTGGGGTCGCGCATTGTCCTGATGAAACATCACCTCTTTTCGATTCACTAGAACAGGTCTTTTTTATTTTCAAAGCTTGGTTCAAACGCTCTAATTGCTGACAGTATATTTGAGCATTAATTGTTGTATTAGGTGGTAAGAATTCAAAGTGGATTATTCCTTGGCGATCCCACCAGATTGAAAGAAGAACCTTTTGCCCATGAAGTTCCCTTCTCAACTGTGGCTGGGGTCCTTCCCCCTTTCCAAGCCACTGTCTACGTCGCTTAACATTTCGATAAAATATCCATTTTTCGTCGCCAGTCACAAGTCTATCCAAAAAAGATGAAAGTTGGCGAGAATGGAGAGAAGAGTAGATGTCAATTCGGGATTTGAGGTTATTTTCAGACAATTTATGAGGCACCCATTTTCCAAGTTTAGGAACTTTTCCAAGTTGTCGAAGAAGACGATGAACAGTTGTATGGTTTGAACTGAGAATCACTGCCAATTCCTCAACTGATAAAGCAGGATTTTCTTCAAGGGCTGCTTCAAGAAGCTTTTCATCAAACTCAACTGGACGTCAGGTTCGATCTTCATCTTCAAGAGTGAAACCTCCACCACTGAATTTTGCAAACCCTCTTCTGCAAGTTCTTTCATTCACACATTCCTCTCCATAAACTGAGTGAATGTTTCTAGCCGCTTCTGCTGCTGAGTTTCCTTTCTTAAACTCATAAAGCATTATGTGCCTCAAATGATTCTTGGGTACTTCCATGTTAGCAGGGTTTTAATCAAACAAAATTTAATTTTATTATTCTCTGAAATAAAATTTGATTAGTTTCAATGCAGCTAAACATAAAAATAATGTTCAATTCCATTAGACATTATAAAATACTCTTTAAATTTCGTTCATTTTAAAAGGTAAAATTCGGACAGAACTTATGGGATGACCTGATATTTCTACCGCACCGTCTATTTCACATATCAAATAAATCTTCTTAATAAAAATAAATGTTTAAATTAAGAATATATATTAATCATATACATGTAAATATGTCCTGAAACTGTTACTATCATTAGTTAGTTAATGTTAATCTTACATTGAAACAACAGATTCAACTGCTAACGTATATTATTTCTTAACTTTTGCTCGTCATATCCATGATTTATTAAGTGGCACCTTGATTATAAACATTTTGGCATCCCTTCATGAGGCTTGATAGAAAGAAAGTAAGAAGTACACCTTATTCTAACATATTTGTATTACAAAATTTTCTTTTGGAAAAGAAACCCAAAATAACAATGAAAGAAGACAAATGAGAACTGATGATTTATCTTTTGGACGGGGGATATTCATAAAGGGAAATTCTTTTTGCAAAATGATGCCTTCCTATGGATTCGAACACTAACTGTTGTAGTCGAACGTCGATTCGCCTGATCTTAAATGAATCGTTATGCTCACAATTTTCGTTCTCGCAGCATAAAATGGGTGGCTATTTTCTGCAATTGAGAATGTTCTATCGGTTTTCTTTGCGAACATTATTACAGTTAACGCTATAAAACGTCTAGTCAAAAGAGAAAGAAAAACAGAAAAAAAATTAAAAAAGAAGGATAAAAATGAGAGGGAAAATATTGAATATTGAAGTGAATTAACATAGAAACACATAAATGACACAATCTGAAAGGAAGAATAAGGTGAAAATTTCTATATAAGTGAAAATATAAAAATATAACGGATTATGTAAAAAAACAATTGAATAAGAATCATGAATCCTAAAATGGATGGTAGAACAAGAGAAATAGGAAATCGAAAAGACACGAGGAATATAAAAACTGTTAATACGAGTATAGTTAAATATGAGATAGACAAACAGGAAACGAATGAAAATGGAAACTTCTAGAGGAGTTGAAAAACAAAAGCGTATAGAGTTGAGAATTCAACTAGGAAAAATTAAGGTGTATGATTTTATGCAGAATTAAATATAAATATGTAACTGAAAAATATCTGCCAGGAAAAAACAAAACTGTAAAAATGATGAAAAATATTCTAAATATTACGAAAGATATCTTTGTAAAGATCTTATCAAGAGATTTCATGAACAATCTACGCATTAAAAATAGTTATCACGAAAAAAGCATGTCAAAATGTCGGATGACCATATCGGGGTTAATTTGTTATGAACAGAATAAAACTAAAAAAAAATGAAAGTTGCTTCTTTATTAATTTTTTGCGTTCAACTATGTATTTGCACGCACATCTTAATGGTTGAGGCAAGGTTAACAGAAAACATGAGTACATTCAAATGTAATCATATTTAGGTTTGATATATAAAGATACAATTTGGAGTTATAAACTGGAGTCTTCAACATGTGGCATGTACCAAAGTTTAAATATCTGCGAAGTGTTTTAATAAAGGATAGAAAATATGACACCGCAATCCGAACGCACTTTGGACTAGCGATAAGAGCATTGCAAAAGCTAAGCAACATACTGAGAAGAAGAGAGAGAAAAAAAACCTTTCAGTAAAAAAGAAAAGATTTTTTTAAATCATTTCGCCCCAAGAAAGTCTGGAGTGCCACTAGTACGATCGGTGGTTACAGTGAATGAAAGTGAGAGAAAATACTGGGTATAAGGATGATTGACGAAAAGGATAAAAGGTGAACGGGATTCAAGAAGATAGAAGAAGGCGATTGATTGATTTATTTGTGATTGTATTTATCAGGGAAGTAATTAAACGGAAGGGAGTCCGACAGGTGAGAAGTGCGAGAAAAGAAACTCTCGGACTAGAAGTGGCGGTTACATTTAACTAATTTAACACTAAAAGAATGGGACCTAGATGTCAGTCTAATAGCACACTTAAACACACCTAGACCGGACAACAAGGAAAAAAAAAAACTCGTCAGAGCAGTAACCATCAAAGTATTTGTGTAGAAGACGGAGGGGATCAACGTCACGTCGGCGAGAATGTGATTGAAGTCAAAATGCCAAGTTAGGGTCGATTACATTGCAGATCCTTCTTTGGATTATGTTAAAAATCCTTGAGAGGAGTAGCAGGAGCAGAAGAGAAGATATGGCAACAGAATCCATTGCACGGGTTGCTATGTGATATACACTGTTCTATATTACAATGAATGACGGAAAATCTCCCGACGGATAATAAGAAAACTGGAAGCATTTAAAATGTGTTTTTACAGAAGGATACTTAGAATTCCATGGACGGAGAGAATAACCAACGAAGAACGCTTAAACCGAATGATATGAGAAAGAACAATTATATTCAGAATGAAAAATGCGACAGCTAAAATATTTTGTGCAAATAATGAGGGCTTGGAAAAATTAAACCTCACAAGGTATATTGATGGCTAGAGAGATAGGGGAAGTCAGCAAGCTAGCCATCTGACGAGCTTATTGTATGGTGGAAGGGAAGGGTGGGGGTCGGTAGCTTAGTAACGGGATAAACATTAATAGGGACTACAATGGCTAAGAAGTTTTTGAGACATCTAATCATCCCCATCCTTGATTATTCTCTCTAATCCAGAATGTACAAACTCCTTTCTCCATGTAAAATGATGCATATTATTGTATCCATAGTTGATTGTCTGAGATACTATGGATCGTATACATGGTAAGAGGGATAAATTGTCTGAATTAAGCAAAAATAAAATAACACTGCCATCTCATTTTAACAGATATATTTACCAAAAATTACACAAAAATATCTTGAAATACAAAAGAGCAATTTTTTTTTATTTAATAAAATAATCATTGGCTTCAACCACATCTTCCAGACGACTTCTGAACCTCCTGCAACTCTTCTTGACAGTTTCCTTGTTTTAGTTGGTGAATGCTGTCCTAATGCTTGCCTTCTGTTCATCTTTCGTGTTACAAGAAGTTTTCTTGGTCTCTCGCTCAACTGCACCCCTCACATAATGATCAAAGGGTTGCAGTTCTGGTGAGTTAGATGGCTAGATGTAAGGGGTGATGTGGTTACAGAAATTGTTTGACAGTCTTGACTGGATTCTCTTGATTGTGCGGCATGCTACAGAGTGCCAAACATAGGGTACCAGACGCAGGATTTCCAGCAGCCACACTGATGAGCCAGGGTTCCACTACCTCCTGAAGTCAATTGATGTAAGTTTCCATGTTGAGTCTGGGACCCTGTGGGAAGATGAATGGGGGCATAAGGTCGCCATCAAATAGTGAACACTCCACACACCTTCATAATTACCATTAGACTAATTCAACTCTTTTCGAATCCTCTGCATTGTCCTCAGATTGACGCCGAAACACTGAAATGTTCCTATTTAAGCTTCCGGCGCCAAACAGTACAGCAAGCTGTTTCCAAATTTCTAGCGGAGTGAATTTCACCATGCTGCACTTTTTTTTCTCACAGACGGTGCCCAACTTATTCTACTATACTACGCAGTCGATAAAGCCAAAAACAAAAAAGAAATTAAAACATATAAAATGGCGACATTTTAACCCTGTTGTGGCGCTCGTTCGCAGAGATTTGTTGTTTGGATTCTGCATATTTATTTGTTAACCAATACTTTATTACTATTACATATCAGCTATTATTATCAGTTTGTCAATTGGATCGATCACATATTATTCTAACGTTGAGTAAAAGTTGGTATAAACTGGTTTAGATGGGTATAGTTTTGACTAGGTTTCGTGACCCAATTAATGACGTAGGCTAGCACCAATCATTCTGCGTGGATATTCTGAACGAGGCTAAGCTATATATTCTGGGAGGTATTTATTCCTGCACCAGTTTATCTAAATGCTATTGTCGTATTATAGTGATAGGTTTTACTTACCTTAAATAATATTTTTGTATTAAACTTTTACTCAATTTTCTCTCAATGAGAAGGAGTGTTGTTCATTCAAGTGACAATTATATTTAGGCACACACATATAATAGATAATGTTTACATTTTGTCATTTCCTTTGGGAATATGTGTCACTTGTCGTTCCATAAGTATGGATACAATTATGAAAATCTAATAATCACAAAGAAGAGTATTTTTACATTAATGAACCTCGCCATTCTGGAGTGCAATCCCAGGGCAAAAAAGGATGCTTAAATACTGAGAATTTATGAATTTTAAAGGATGTACATATTGAAAATTCTGAATTTCTTCATCTTGCCGTGTCTATTCAGGAAGTTGGCACTCAGGGCCTTACATAATTTCCTATCCTTTGTAGCTCTTAGTAATTTTTTTCTCTCTTCTAATCTCTGTCCTGTAAAACATTTAAAGAACCCCGTTAGATAATGTACACGAGTTATTTTCGTCTGTCTCTTTCACATTCAATATGTCATGTCCGTGTCAGATTTTCAAGTATTCTTTCCTTACTATCTACTTGCCGTATAAATTCCAACTCTCTCTTACTGATGTTAAATATAAGTGAACTTATTGTTTTCATTTTCTCTAAATCTTCATCGTTGATCACATGTTTTGTACCTGGTATTCTCAACATCCTTCTATAGAATCATATTTCTGTTGCCTCAAATCACTTCTCCATCTCTGATGAGATTACCCAGCATTCTCATTTGAGAGGACCAATATTATATGACAGTTCAGTACTATTTCGTTTATTTCTAATTTTTCTGTTTATTAATACTTTGCTTGGCTTTAGAAAGGCATCGTTCACTATCCCAATGCGCTTTCGGATTTCACTGTCACATTTTATAAAGGCGGCACTGAAGCTTCAGTTATAGATTAATTACTACGATTTTTATCACTAAACCATAATTATCTAATAAAAGGGAATTCTTACAATCTAAAAATATTTTCCGGCTTTAACCCTAGAACACTAACCATCAAATTAAGTTATACCACTACTAACCATGGATATATCATACCCAATTTTGAAAATATCAAAAGAAATATTAAATATAAATCTTTATTTGAAATATTTTACATGCAGGCACTTCAAACTTTGTACTTTGAATTAACATTAATAGGAACTGAAAAACATATTATTTAGGTAAGAAAATCAGGTACTGAAAATTGTAATTAAAAATAGGAAAATTTGCGCAGGGTAGTATATACCCATGGTTAGTGTTCTAGGTTTAAACAACATGCAAATGGTCGATAAACCGTAGAAAATGAATCAATGTAATTCTCTCAGTAATTTAATGTAAAGTCTTTTGAGAAGATATATTCTTATCTTGCACCCATTTCTGTTATTTTGTATTTACTGAATTCTTTTTCTATTCGTATGCATCACAATGTTGTTTTTAGATCTTTCAAGTGTAGTATATAAAGTAGATTGCAAAATAATAATTAATTTTCTGTTTACTTCAGAAAAAGCGTCAGCAATAAAGAGAGAGGGGAGAGACAGAGAGTGATGACGGCATTTTATTTAATGTTTTTTCTTCACGTGGAGCAGTGAGAAGTAAATTACAATAAAAAAATAGTCAAAAAGATGAGCAAAGTATCGTGTATAGTCAGACACATGCCTCTTCTTAGCAAGTGACTATTGAATGTCATTCAATTTAAATTGATTGCATTCATCTGCTTCGTATGGTTTTATATTTGTTCACTGTTTGATGCAAAACGTTTTTAGACGAAATAATTTTCATGAAAAACATCATGTTAAATGTCGCTCAGCAAGTCATTGGATTTTGTAAACCGAGAAATGATAATAAATGTCATGCACATTGCGTAAGTTTTCTTTTCTTCACAATATTCGACACTTTTTTTTAATATTCCTATGATACAACTTAACCATTAGCAAACCTCTCTCAAATATGATGGAGAATGTGACATCAAAATCCGACGGTGCATTGGAATAGCGAAATATATCGTTCCAAACAAAGAAACTTATTAAGAAACCGGATAATTTTGTAAGAAACAAGCAAAAGTCTGATAAACGGCCATGTATTATCAGTTCTGCTATAGTTTAGTGAATATTGGACAGTTTCCATTTATATGAAGAGGATATCTGAAGCATCAGTTATGTCGTTCTGCAGCAGTATGCGGAGAATACCATAGACAGACCACGTAAGTGACGAGGATGTTTTATACAGAATGAGAAGAAAAGATAAGAGAAAGAGAAACAGTGAGGAATATACCTAACAAGTTTATGCAGATAAATCAAAGAACACTTCATTAAAGGGGCACAATGCGGAAGAAGAAGAAGAAGAAGAAGAAGAAGAAGAAGAAGAAGAAGAAGAAGAAGAAGAAGAAGAAGAAATTTCAAAATTCACTAGGTGTTCCAATGTTGTACCAAAATTAGTCAAAATTAAAAACTATATTAGAAGACATCTAAGAAGCGAAATCTGTACAGAGTGTGATCCATACTTGAAGAGTTTGGTACTAATTAAGATTAATATATACCTATATCAATAGTGAAATGATGTTGCATTTCGTGACTCACATTATAAACAGAGAAGATAATTCTCTCAGACATATATTCTATCATTTAAATGTTATTATTAGTGGATACTCATATTTGAGTAAACGCCACGTTTATTTATTAAACGGTATATTTACTTGGTTTAAGTTACCGGATGTAGGATCTGTCACAGGATCGTATCCTGCCGGAGGACGCATATTTTATTTAAGAGAATTTAATTACGAAATATTAATAGATGATTTAATGGATGTATTGTAAACTTTTGCAGTATTAAATATTGTTTTTTCTTCGTTCGATATTTTTATTAATTATTTTTGAAATCTCATTGTTAAAGCTTAAACATACGTGGCTCTGTATATATATATATATATATATATATATATATATATATATTTCAAAATTTCTTTATGTAATTTTACACAGATTAGTGAAGCCTTTACTGTTAATAATACGTATGTTTAAAGAATTAGTCAAACAATGGGATTTAAAAATAATCAATAAAAATATCGCACGAAGAAAAACAATATATATATATATATATATATATATATATATATATATAAAAGAAATGTAGTCTTAATGTGTGCTATATCTATGTGATAAAGTGCTCAATATCAGTGAGAGAGAGCGTGTGTGAATATAAGTGAACATTGAAGTCAACTCTTAAAGGCGACAGACTGTTTCATGCTAGACGCAATCGTCAGGCCGCGACTGCTGCTATTTTTCTTGGCTATTTATACATACGGGTCAGTGGTGTATTGTGGGTAGTCTATTTTGGCGGTTATTTTACTGGAAATCGTTTATTTATTTATTTATTGTTTGGGCTAAATTATTTTTCCTGTATTTATTTCTATTTTTTATCTTTATTTCTTATTTTTATTTTTATGCCTTATCTTAAGAATAATAATAAGAATGCATATATATATATATATATATATATATATATATATATATATATATATATATATATATACATTTTTATTTTAATCGGTGTTTTTATTAACGCAGTAAAATTGGTTTATGTCGTTTATTTAATAGTTTTGTTTTGATTCGGAAGATAAAGCTATTTATTAAATTGGGGGTTGATTGTTGCAGCTCTATTATTTTGTCGGGAAGAGTTTCTATTTGGATTGATTATCTTTATTTGTTTTTTGTTTTTTCTCTAACGCTTAATTTATCAGGATCGGTTTGCTAGTTTATTTATTTGGATGAATTTAGATTAATTTATTTTAATTGTTTCTCATTATTTATTTATTATACTGTATATTTTTATTTACTCTTTTCATTTTTCGATTTTGAAGTAACGTAGTATTTTTTTATCGTTATAGCTGTGTTTTTCGTCCGATTTTTGGTTTCATTTTTATAGTCTAACTAATATTTTGGTCATAATGGTTTGTTAAATTGTTTATTATTTACTTTATTATTTGGGTTCATTGATTTTGTTTTTTATTTCTTATTCCTTCTATTTCGTCTATTCTAACAGGTGTAATTTGGTAATTTTGGGGGTTAATTTATTTTACTTATTTTATTGTCATTTTGTTTATTTATTTCATTTTATTTTTATTCAGTTTTCGATTTTTAACTAACGTAGTAAAAATTTGTTTTCATGTTTGCATTTTGAGATGAGCTCGTATCTTTTATTTAATAATTTATTTTAGTCTGGGAATGTAATGATAGCTACTTTTTCTTCCAAGCGAAGCTTGCAAGTGTTTGATTGGTTGTTGTAGGGTGATGATATTTTCCTTATTTTCCAAGATATTTTTGGTGTGATGTGCGCTTTGTTTTTAATCTTCCAGATATAATAGAAAGCATTGTGCTGTTCGCATATTTACTATTTGTGAAAGATGTTTTCTGTGAATAGTTTCTTTGTTTCCAGGGTCCTTCAGTTACTGCTATGTATACTTTTTCTTCATTATCTGGTGATTTCATCGTGGCTTGGTATATCACGTTGTTTTTTAAACAATTACCGTTTAACGGACATTCGTTCTTTATTCTGAAGTTACAAGTGGGTTTAATTTGTTCGTGTAGTTTGTGGATAATTTTCCTGTTGTGCTTTTTTATTATTTGTGCCATGTTCTCGGTGCAACTGTAGATGATTTTACTGTGTTTTTGTTGAATATTTTGTGTAGGGTGCTTGATTCCGGGAAGTGTTTGTGTAAGAGTTTGAAGAATACTTTTCCTACGTTTGTTTTTACGTTTTTGCTGCACGGTGGGTTGAAACATATAATATTTCTTTTTCCTGTTGTTTTTTTTTTCCGTTCTTTGGTGAGTATGTGAGTGTTGCTGGGAATCCGCTATCTTTTAGGGATGTTTCGTAGTCTTTTCTTAGCTTTATTAAATATGGATTCATTGGATGAATTGTCCAAAGTTTCTATTTGTTAATCGATTTTGGTATCTCTTTGATTATAGAAGACGGGTAGTTGGAAGATGTGTGTGTATATAGAGTAGTTTATCATTGGGTTTTCTGCGCCGGGTATATAGTATATTTTCTTAGCTTGAAGGTAATTTTTGAGAAAATCCATTTCGTTTAGGTTAGATTTTTGGTTTCATCTATGTCGAATCCGTTATTTTTGAAAATCGTTATTATTACTTTTCTAGTTTTGTCTGTGTTTTGTTTGTTACAGTTACTCAAGATTATGAGACCGTCGTCCCTGTAGAGTCATTAATCATTTTTATATATTATTGTTTTTGCTTATTTATTCTAGGAAGTATATAACAGTGATTTCGCAAATGCACCGTCAAAGCTTCCCATTGTAGTGTCAAATATCCCATCGTTCTTTATCATGCTTCTTCATTTGTGAAATAATATAATGATTTTTTCAGCAGTGGTTAATGATGTTGATTTCGTTTTTGTTTATTATTATTTTTGTTCCTTTGTTTTAAGTTGATGAGATTATCTAAAGTATGTGTTCTGTTATGGATGGGTAAAATTCTTTTATATCTAATTGTAGGAATTGACAATTTTGTTTGTTATTTATGCTGTGGAACCAGTCAATAGTTGCTTTTGTGATTTCCACTGGTTTACTCCTAACTTCTTCCTAAGTTCAGAATTAATTCTTTCTAGTATTGTTTTACTTATTTTACCTAGTTCACTTTTGGCTGAGTTTATGAGTCTGCATGCAGGGTTGGTTTTGAAATATTCTTTGTGTTTTTTAGTTTTGTGACAAAGGCTTAATATTTCTTTGGTGCAACTTATTCGGTCATCTTGGTCTAATTTTTGTTGCGGGAATGCTTTAGCTTTCTTATTGATATCGTGTTCTATTGTTTTTGATGCCTTTTTGCATGTTTCTTACGGTGTTCTGGAGTACTTTATTGTGCGTAGGAGGGCTTAGTTTGTATAAATTTCTTGTTTTGTCAGCTGCGTTATATACATTTGCTGAATTGTTCATGTTGGATATATATTCTTTTATTTTATTTTAAATGCGTCTTGTTTTATATGGAATTTTATGTTTCTTACTAGGTCAGTTAAGTCTTTCGCACAGTCGTCTAATTCCTGTTGAGAGGGAATTTTTTTTGGTTCTGAAGCCGTATTTTTCCTTGAGTGTATTGTTATTGGGAAGGTCCTGGTTTAAAAAGAAGTGGGCTTTCCATCTCATTCGTTTTATGAAACTTTCCGTTTTTTCAATTATTTTTAGCTTATATATGGAAGGGGATGGGATGGGTATGTTTTTTAGGGAGTAGTCGAGGCTAAATTCTTCTATACTGTGTTATAAATGTAACGAAAGTGTTCTACAGTTTATCATGAGCTGAATATTAAAAATATGACTAAAATAAAAATAACAAAATAAATATATAAGATAAGAAATAAAAATAAAATATAAAAATAAAAAAAGTAAAAATATATAATGCCAGACAAAATAATTTAACCCAAATATTAATAAATAAATAAACAAATAAGCGACTTCCGGTAAAATAACCGCCAAAATAGACTACCCACAATATACCACTGACATGTATACATAAATAGGCGAGAAAAAATAGCAGCACTCAAATGGTATGACGATTGGGTCTAGCATGAAACAGACTGTCGCCTCCCTAAGTGTTGACTTCAATGTTTACTGATATATATATATATATATATATATATATATATATATATATATATATATATATATATATAAACACACACACACACACACACACACACATATATATATATATATATGAAGAAATATAGTCTTAATGTGTAATATTTATGGATAAAGTGCTCCAATAACAGAGATAGAGTGTGTGTAAATATAAAGAGAACATTGAAGTCAACACTTAGTTGATTTTTTAGAGGATATATATATATATATATATATATATATATATATATATATATATATATATATATATATCTTAGGAAATTTTCGGCAAAACTTTTTTCAAAAGGTATTCACATGCGATTGGGAATACAATTGAAGACACACTCAATTAAGTAAATGTGGAGGGAAAGGTGGAACGCGATTAAAAGAGAAAATTGAATCACACACAATTAAAACTGAACAAGGTGGGGTGAAAATAACAAGTTTCACAAGAGTATAAAATGGAAAAACAGACACTCACAAACCCTACAAAAACGAGCGAATCTTGTTTGACAATGTCCAAAATCCTTGTGTCTATATGAGATATGTGGACCACACTTTTTCTAACTTTGATTCTGCCATAGATGCTAAAAATTTCCTCGCTCAACTTAACTCTCTCCATCCATCCCTTAAGTTTACAATGGAGGTTGAGAAGGATAGGGCACTTTCCTTTTTGGATGTCCTTGTTAAGCGTAAGTAAGGCCTTTTCGTTACCAGTGTTTTTCGTAAGCCCACATTCACAGGACTATACACGAGCTGGAATTCGTTTGTGCCTAAGTCCCGAAGGATTGCTCTGATTGCTCATCGCGCTATCATGATTTGTTCCGCTGAACTGTTAGATGGGGAACTTACTACGATTCGGAATATTTTCGAAAGTAATGGATATCCCATCAATGCTATAAGGCGGTTTAAGGAACCTATGGTTTTTGGACCTAGCCGTTGCCCCATCTATTTTAAATTACCTTGGGCTTTGTAGGATGGATATATATATATATATATATATATATATATATATATATATATATATGGAGACCTCTTAGGATTGGAAACCCGGAATACCTAAATGAAGAAGAGAAATGTATTGAGAAAACTTTCATACTACTCCACTATCCATATGATTTTATCCGCAACGTTAAAAAAATGAGGTTACAAAATCCACAAACAAAAAAAAGGAAACAACCCCCCCCAAAAAAAAACAGACATCACTAAATTACACAAAATTCATAAACCTGCCCTTCCACGATCTTTCTACTAGACTCGCAAAGAAATTAGTCATTCCTATTACTAGGATCTTTGTCACCACCTACAAGACAATGGGAGATATAATTAGGAAGATAAATAGGCCCAGCAACAATTCACATGCCAGGATTTCTCAAATTAATAATTTACAATGCAAAAATGTTTATATGGATGATACATCACGTGATCTAAACGCCCGCATCCACGAATGCAAGAGAGGCGTGCGTTTGGACAAACGATCTAACTCTCTCGTTTTCCATGCAAACGATCTTGGGCATAACTTTGATATCACTAATCTCACCTTAATTAAAAAAAGAATATAATTCTTTAAGGAGAAAATACATTGAACATTTAATAATAGCATTATTACCAACTATAAACACACGACTAAAACATTACATTACATCGCCGTCTTTCTTTGAATCCACTCTTAAAAAATCTAAATTATATATATCGAATAGAAAGTATACATGCATAAAAAGGATAGCCATAGATTAGAATCATGTGCCACACAGCTGCGCTGTCTGACCGTACAAAGGTGAATACGGTAGAACTCCCACTAGGCACACATTCACAATTACAAATACACATTAAAATCAGATGAGCGCTTAGACATACAAGAATCTTCCCAATCTTACATACATATAAACTTATTTACCGATTTAATGCACATGATGCGTGACTAACAAAAATTGTAAAATAGATATCCAAAGAGTAAAACAATAAAGTTAATGTAAATAATGGCGAACTTACTTCGTTAACAGATTAAGAAGGCATTAAATAATCCATATTTCTTGCAAGTATTTTCGTTAAAAACATTTACCATCCTCAGGCATAGATGTTATTTTTTCTCATTTTCAGGTAATTTCGCGTAAAACACCAAGATGAAAATGAATATGATACTTGTGGAAATGTGTGAATATATATTTATATAGTTATACTCGTCTGGAAAAAAGCTTAGGTATTTTGACTTGTAAATGTACAAACCAATGTCCAAGGGAAAATAAGGGATAAAAAAGAAAGAACTAAGACCATGAAATTGAGGCTAAAACAGTCGTCCAGAATTCAAGCTCAGAGTCCAAAGAAAAAAAACCCAAACCGAATAAAACAACAGTAACTCCGTAAATTGCTCAATACGCTAAGTAGATCAAACCTAAATATGAACCTAAAGAGCTAGGTAAACCTACCTCGGTTTTACCTATACGGATCGTCATGGTCAACTGGCGAATGGGGTAAAGGCAGAACAGAATATAGAAACAACCATGACCATGTGACTAAAAAAAAATAATAACCAAGTAAAACCGTAACTTAACAACGGGGACGGTATGTTTTTATTTAATAATGAAAACGAAAAAAAAAACTATTCTAATAACCAGCGTTTCCTATGTCTACATCTACTCAGGATTTCAGATTTTAAATTTAATAAATTATTGTTTTTTTATACATAGCAATAGCTAACCTTTTCTCTGTGCATAGTGAACAAAATTTGTCACCTGGTTTATACCTGTGACATTTAATTAATATTTCCCATTTCAAAATGGCGTCTTTATTATCCTCTTGTTTGACTTTCCATATATAAGTGGATAAAGTGGTGCTATGTTTTGTATGTTTCATTATTAAAACTACTAAAGTGGTTATAATATCATGCTTTAAAATTATTTTGGGTAGATCCTCTATAGACCTTAGGATTTTTATCAGTATTGTTTGGTTTATCCTTACATATTTTTACTTGATATACCACGCTCTCTTTTTGGCACTTGCCCTGGAGGGGGCAGGCTTCCTTATTCCTACAATTACACTTGGGCCGTCGCACGTGGTTTGTTCTTAATGTTTCTCAAATTAAATCTATTGAACTGGTCACATTAGGCACACAACTATAGCTTAATTTGATGCAGTTTCTATTAAAGATTTTATGCAACGCATTAGATTGTGGGAAATTATCTAAGTAGTCTAAAAAATGTTTTGCCTATGTTGGCAGAATTATATGTGGAGTTAAACCATAATATTTTTCTATTTCTGGTTTTATGTTTACTTTGTGTTCTAGGTAATCATTCATATTATATTCTAATTTAATATCATGTCCATTATTCTTTAGAGCTTGTCCATAGATTATTTTATTTTTGTTAAAAATATTATTATTCGATGAGTTAGTGGAAATCTGCGATTAATACCTCTAGGTATGTGTTTCAAAATATGTGCCGGATGGTTAGAACCTACGTCGATATATTGTGGGTACTGATTATCCTTTCTATACGGTAAAATTGTACCATTACGTAAATCCAACATAATTTCAAAGTAATGGGTAACCTTGAAGTTTATTTTTACATCCAGGTTAAATACAAAATTTTAAACAACCACTGAAGTTACTTTCGGATTACGTCACATTTCCTTGGGTTAGTTTTGTATACAATAATTAATCTATCGTCCCTGTACAGAACATGGTTGCTAGGATCTATATGTTTATTTAAATTGTTGTGTAGGAGGCATCCAATTAACTCACATACCTCTGCACCATCATATGCCCCAATGCGATTATCAAAATTGCCTTTATCACCTTTTTTAATCCGTAATTCATTATTGTGGAACAATAATGATTTACGGCAATATTTAATCAGATTAATTTTATCGATAGAAATTGACCCTAACGATCCGTTACCTGGCTCTTTAGGGTCATATATATATATATATATATATATATATATATATATATATATATATATATATATATATATATATATATATATAAGTCTTTTAAAATGATTGAATTGTATTCATTACTTTTTAGAAAAATATATTCATATATTCAATATATATATATATATATTGCATATATTTTTTATTTGTTGAACCTTGAAATTATACATGCTGCAAGCGTAATATTTGCGCCAACCATTGTGATTGGGAAATAACTTTTTTAAACGGAAGAGCACGATGATAGAAAATCTCAGTGAGGGCTTGCTCGATTGATTTGATTTTACGTCTTCCTAACCTTTTATAGGTCATTTGAAAACCAGAAATAATTTTTAGACTATAAGAATAATGGGAGATGATAACGATTTTCTGATGTAATTCCTACTAATTAACCTATTGTTGAGGAAAAGAGGTTTAATTATGCCTTTCCCAATTTATTTGCACTTAAGTTAATATAACTAACCTGTCTGCAATTGGAACTTGTCTCGACGACTTCCAATTCCGAGCCTTTACCCATTACACCTTGTGCACATCCAAGCTAACATGACCTGCTATTCTCAAGCGATCACCCATCTACGCACTGACCAGGATCGATGTTGCTTAAATTCGGTGTTTCAAAGTGATATGGATGTAAGCCAAAAGCTCATTGGTTTGAAGTGGCTCAAGAAGTGGGTATGAATTAAAAAATATAAAATAAAATAGTGAATATGGCAACAGCTGCACAATATTATATAATACCACAATCAATGGTTGAGTGAATGTTCATTTTTTCATGTCACGCTGTAGATAGCTATACTGCCAAGACGATATGTACGACATGCTTGATGTTTTATTGCGCAGGGCTGTTGTATTTCTCAGTATAATACGATGCAGCGTAGTAATATATAAGTCAGTTGATTGTGCAATGTTGTATATATCAATGCGGTGCGTTTTATGATGGTTGAGAGGGTGTGAAGTGGAAAACTAACAAACGAAACAGGGTAGGGGTAGGTTAAGTTTGCGCTGATTTCTCGGCTGCTTGTGGCCGGAAAAAGAGGCATTATGACGACACAGATCCCAAGCAGTGTTTTCTGGGCCCTCGGTTCAATGGAAATCAATGGCTCAGTCTTTATGTCGCCTTCTTTGCCTAATATGGGTATCAGGCGCCGGGAATGGAAATGTTGCGCATCGAACCTTTACTACACTATAAAATGAGGTGTTTTATTCATTTTCATTTCTTTTTATTCCATGTTTCTTCTTTATCATATATGACTTGTTATTGTTTTGTCCTTTTTATCACTATTCCTCTTCGTATTACTCGTTCTATTCTATTTCTCTGTTTCTCCCTTTATTATATATTTTCAAATTTATTTTACTTGACCTCTCTTAGTTCGGGTAATGTTCAGATTCCTTTATTTTTTCGGATTCTTATAGCTTTTTGCTATGTTTTTTTTTCCCAAATTCTTTATTTTCCTTTGAAGTCCTATATATAAATCGTTTATGTTTATTCGTATTCTCGTATTTTTTTTTTTTTTTATTAATATGACGATTTTTCTTTCTCTGGATTGTTCTTTTTCCTAATTTTTCAATTGTTCTGTGTCTTTATTCGTTTCATTTTTATGTTCTTCAATCTTTGTTTCTAATTGAACGGCTCTATTTTTATTAGTCATTCATATTTTTTTCAATTCTCTCATTTATTTTGCTTTATGCGTTTTCTCATCATTCATTTTTCTTTTTGAAAATATCATTTCATTTTCTTTTTACTATCTCTTACATTTTTCTTATAATCGCTTCTCATATATTTTCAGCACTACGATTTATATTCTGTATAATTTTGATTTCGTCCTTCTTCCTCTGATAGTCTATTGTTTATTTCTTCTCTTTGAATTCTTAGTAAGTCCATTAACTTTTTTTCATTCAGCTTGCTTTAATTTTCCTCCTCTTTTTTCGTTGATTTTTCAAACAGTTTCTTATCTCATGCTATAATTATTTCTTTCTATCCGTATTTTCACTTATCTATTCGCTCTTTGCCCCCTCTCTCATACAATCAGACTAAAACTTACTTAATTGTATTAAATCTAAAGCGATTTCCTTTAAACATGCCTTCATTTTCCTCACCTATGTCATCACCGCTATTGAAATTATTGCTTACTTTTCTTTGCTTTACTTTTCCTCTTTCTCCCCATAAACGAAAAATTCTTGCTTGTCCTTACGCAGCCAATCGTCGTCGTCGTCATCATTATCATCATCACCATCATCAAACAACTATATATCATTCTTTCTTCTTTACTTTTTCCTCATTTATCATTCTTCTTTTCCTTTTTCTTCATCTTCTTCTTCTTTGTATTTCTTTTCTTCACACAATCACGCTGCATCATACAGTTTTACATGCTCTTTGCCCGTTTCCCGTTAGCCATTGACCGTTCTGTTGAATGGGCAAAGAACATAGAGGCTAAAAAAATGGCAGCAGCTGATCGGCAATGAAAAGGACAGAATAGAAAAGAGAACGAAAATATTCGACTTGGGTAAAAAAAAAAAAGAATGATTTGTGAAGAACATGCGCAATGCAAATGTTCCAAAGTTATTGCATGGATGGATTTGATATTATAAGACTTGGCGTGGAAACGGTCATAGACATTGAGATCTTAATATTTAAAAGTGACTGAATAGGAAGCAATAGGAATGGCTGTGAAAGAAAACGCAAAAGATAAATTGGAAAATATAGAATGAATTTGCAAACTCTGCATTAACAGCGATGAAGGTAAACACAAACACACATACGAAAAAATACAAATAGCAAAGAACATATAGAAAAGCAAATAGAGATAATTACAAAAATTTGATTAGCTTTATATGCATCTTAATAAGGAAGATATAGGAAGATTGTGTTGTCTCAATCCTCCATTAGTTATGTAATTTTAGCATTAAATAAGGCGATCACAGTCTGAAGGTAGCAGTTCCTAAGAAAAAAATCCTGTAAATCTTACATTTTAACAATGACAAGAACTGTAAAAAATCACACACACAAACACTCACACACACAAACACACACACACTATATATATATATATATATATATATATATATATATATATATATATATATATATCTGGGAGAATATTTGGCAAAAGTTTGGCGAAACATTCTCGTTGATATTGATAGCAGATTCATGAGTATCACAATAAATTTGGTGCAGTCAGGATTCGAGAAATTTCTATGCCTTTTTAAAAAAGCATTACCTTACAAAAAACGTTGGAAAATTTTGAATAAAGATTGGCTCATTTTTGTAAAAACAATTGCATTTTCATTGAAAGTCTCAATCGTAAAACGTACCTTTTTTAATATCGTGTCGATTATATATATATAATTATAATATGATAATTAGTAATCCGTACGGATAATTCCCGGAAGGATATAAATCCCGAGAGCTAAATGTAATGAACAGAGCAGGTGATAATTATTTAAAATTTGGGAGAATTCAGAAATTCATGGTAATATTTTATTTCGCGAAATCGATAATTCGATTTCACTCCATCCGAACCGACGATTTCAAAACAATTAATTGATTAAAAAATCTTCCATTAATCAAACGAAAACAAGATTAACAGAAGTTGTGTTTTAAGATAGTTGCACAAAGT